>WOGN01003774.1:0-14839 GCA_015342105.1 Leptinotarsa texana
TTTTATAAGAGAGAGGACATTGTTAGATCAAGATCTTCAGATGATGTGGTGCTGCAGGTTTATCCGGGTTTTCCTGCAGCTGAAAAAGCAAATGCGCCACTGGAATCAATGAAATCGCCCCGGAGCGCCAATTAGTTTTTTTTGTTGTTTTTATTTTATTTTTATCGTTGTTTTAATCCAGCACTATATTTTCTATATGTTTAAATTTTCTGAGTAAAAATGTAAAAAACTTGTTGATGTTCATGTTTAAAAAACAAACATATGAAATATCTAAAGAAACAGTGTATAATACAAGACAAAATGATAATATTTATTTGCCTAAACCTACAACGTCTTTAACTAAAAGTTCCATTACATTTGAAAGTAAAAAGTTATATAACCATTTACCTAGTCTCTTTAAAAATATTACAAACTATCCATTATTTCTAAAGACCGTTAAAAATTCACTTGTGAACAAGGCACTCTACAGTATACAGGAGTATTATGTTGACAATCTGGCTTAGTCGTGAAAAGCCTTGAATTTATAATGTTTGTCGCTTATAATTTTTACCGTGACTTGTATCAACCTTGCTTTTATCATTCTTAGAGTTTATGTACATATAAATGTTTTATGTGTTTGTACTTATTTTTATTGACATACCATCATACCTACTGATTGGTAATTGTTAGTTAGTCTTAGTTTTAATACTCTATTTATAAGATATTAATTTCAATATTAAAGTATATTTCATCTTGACTTCATATGACTATGACTATGATTATAGTTATATTTTTTATGTTTATAATTGTATATTTCTATATTTATGTATGTATATTTACATTTGATTTATATTTATGTTTATATGTATATTACTTATATATTTAGGTTTCATGTTCATACTTACTATCCATTCTATATAACACGCTTTGTCAATGAGATTTATTCTTGGACAATAAAGCATATTTTGATTTGATTTATGAACTTCACTTTCTATTTATTCAACAGTAAGCAACTGTTTTTTGTATGTTCATATATGGCTGATAAAATAATAAAGATGGTATTATTATATACCTGAGTAATCAGTTTCTTTAGTTCAAGGCCTTAAATACCAATTACTTAGAATGACTCAACAAGACTCAAAGTCAATCATAAGTACTTTATAAATATAATCAAATCAACATGAAAAAATACAGTCTGATTAAAAATGCATATGTCATACATACATACAAAGTCATACATAGGAGTATACTATATTTCCAATTGTCTTTTGAATATATTTATCGAATCACTATCTTTAATTTCTTGTGGGGGGTTATTAAAACAATCTACTCCTTTATGAAATAAAAAATTATGTGTACTATTTTTTTTTATTTTTCAACTTTTATATTGTTTCTGTTTCTTGTGTTATACTCATGTATTTCAGCCACATAAGTTAATTTATTCTGTAGATATACAGGTGAATATCCAATTTTGATTTCAAAAATAAAAATTGATATTTGGTACTCGAAGAGTTCCTTCTCGGGTAACCATTGAAGGGTTTGCAACATATTTGCTATGGGTTTTATCCTCGAATATCGTAAGATTATTCGCATAGCACGATTCTGCATCTTCTGTAGTCTGTTTATTTCATTTTGATTGAGAAAGAACAGAATGGTAGAATAATAATTCAAATGTGGAAGGATTGTGGAATTGTAGACTAATAATTTAGACCACTGGCTTATATATGGGGAACATCTTAAATAGTTGATTTTGTAAGCTATTGTTTTGATAACTTGATTAGCATGTTCTTTGAGTTTTAATTTGCTGTCAATATTTACACTCACGTACACGGATTTGTTTACTTTTTGTATATCAAAAGAAAATAAGAAACGACCCTACCAAAATTTAATTTTTGCTGATTCAGCATGGATTGCTTATGTTGAAATCTATTGGAAGAGTAAAATAGAACACCTTTCACTAAGGCCATTGCGAGAGTTCAAATTCCAATATATGACTTATTTTTAGACAAATCATTCACATTTCTCTGGGTAATGAAAAATTCAAAAGCAGAGTACACTTAAAATTGTTGGGACTAAATATACATGAATATCTGAAATTCAACAACCATAGTTACGCAAAAAACTATCTTCCGGAAGTTATGTAGCTAAATCTACCCATTGCAATGTAAACTGAAGTGATAAACATGGAGAAACCTTCAAAAGCAATGGAATATTGATAGTTTGCTCGCTTTTTAAAAACTGCCTAATTTATTTATGGTTATCGAGAGAAATTCAACAACTTCATTTGTCTACAATATAAAATCTCAAAACCTAAAACTGTCACTACCAACCAACAACCAATAGTCTAATTGAACAATTGAAAATAATATCACAAAGTGTATATCCACCTGCCATTGCCAAATAAGAAATTGAAATATGAGAATTTAAACCTTGTTTTTATACAACCTGTATTTGCAACTAACTTTACTGCAGTTTTGTCCTACAAGGTCATTTTCAAACTAATACAATAAACAATATTTAACACTCAAGACTTCCTCAACTCAATTATCTAGTGCTTTGTGTTCTTATAATGCCTGGCAAAACTGGAACTGATTATCATATTCTGTATTTTTAGACACAAAAGTCTTTGTGAGAGATTCATGAATGATGTTTTACTCAATTCAAGTGTGATTTTATCTGTAATTTGATCGTAATTAATAAATCTGCAGTACCTGCATATGCTTCTGATAATTTTTAATTTTTGTTTTCATATTTAAATTTCTATGAGTCTCCTTTGTAGACTGTCAATTAGAAAATTATTGCAACACAATAAAGTATATTTTGATTGACTAACTGATCCATTTAGTAGCCTATTAGATAGTTCTGGAGGAAGCACGAAGGTGCATTTCATGAATCAGAGACTTAAATATAAATCTCAAAAAGCGAATGGAAATTCCAAGATTTAGTTTAAAGAATCAATGACTGAAACACTCTCGTATATTTTTCAATGAGATAATTATATTAGGGCAGGCAGTAACTTTTCAGAGTGAACTAGATGTTTGCTTTTTCAACACTTGTAGGTATGTTCTTCTCTGAAACTATTTTGAATTCTATGTTGCTATTGCTAAACTAAAAATATCTTACTTCCCAAATCTTGTTCTTGAAGTGAAAAAGTAATGTATGCAGTTGAAGACACTATGAACATTTGAACTTTTTTGTATTCAACTGAATACTGAATAAAGATCTAACAGCATGGTAAAGTAATTTTCTTTTCTGGGTTGACCTCTCGTCTTTAAGAAAAGAACTGAAAAAAGCTCTCAACAGATGAACAGTCACTAGAATTAATAGAATCAGAACTTTTTGACCTATAATATTTGACAGAAAAACATGACGTAGGGAGATGGAGTTGAATTTCAAATAATAATGATGAGAACCAGGAAACATGGAAAGTGTCGAAAATATGAACTCAGTTGAAAGTAATCTTCTTCACAATCTGCCTTTACCACATATTAATTTCCTCAGTTGGACCGTTAAACCTACTTATGCAGACATTATTAAAGTGAATACTCATTGAAGAAAGGGCGCAAGCTGTCAAACAGAAAAAACTAGTACAAGGAACAAAGATAAAAATTAGAAAAACTCCTTTCTGCAGTACACTGTAAAATAAAAAAAAGGAGTAAAAGTGTCTCAGCTTATCATATTGCTTATTTTCAACCATTCATTCACAATGTATTCAATGTTATACAAGCTGCAGCATAAAAAGTTGTGAGCTAAAACATTACATTGCTATTTTTTTTTCGAAAAAACATGGCTTCAAATTATGAATTGATAATATTCTAACATCATTACTAGGGACATAAACTAAGGAAGCTTTGTTTTACGTTGCTAAGTGAATTTTGGAAAACTTCAACATTTGAAAAGGGAATAACTAAAGTCAATGTAAACTCATGAAGTTATCAAGTCCAAGAAAGTGCAGCTTTCAGTACCCTTGTACTGAATTTATTTGAAAAGACTTACATCAATTTTTCTGATGGTCTGGAATACGTCCAATAAGTAGCTTTCCTCTTCGAAAGGTCTCAGATCATCTCGGCGTTTGCAACATATTCGGCAAATAAATGGGAAATCTTCCAACTTTATAAACCAGTCTTTACTATCTTCTTCCTTTATCTCCATCACATCCATATTTGAAGTGATCTGAATCACAATTAGTTCAACTCTTCACGTTTGTTATAAATTGTTCACTTCGCGTCCGAAAAGTACATTTAATTATTGTTTTAATTACTACCACTTCGGCATTGTCGGAATTCCATTCTGCTATTCACTTCACCCAACTAAACCTCTCTCTTTAACGAATGTAACCAACACATGAAAGTTACCAGGTTGTCATGTAAAGTATCTAAATTAAAATAGTGGCATAGGCACTGTTTTTGTAGAGTTTTTCATTGGTATAATCAGTGCATGACTGTACTACCTTTGTTCTCGACATCAATAAAGGAGAATGATACTCTGAATGTCATTGATTCTACCCTAGAACATACTATTAAGACTAAAATCGTAAAGTTTACTTACGTAAAACTAGTGTTGCCTTCGTTTCGCATTAACATTACACAAGTTCCGTCAAATTAAAACAGTGGGGCAGATGAGGAGTCTGGATTGTAAATATTTGAATGGGTGATTGCCCAAAGGTACTTTGGCCACTTTTATGTTGTTTTGTGAAAAACACGAAAACTTTCTGAACGAACGAAATATGTTTTGTAATAACTCGAGACTAAAAAAAATGTTTCATTTTACATACATATATGAGTAGATTCATATGGTACATTAACAACTTCTTTGTTGTTTTGTGAAAAGAAATGATTTTGGAACATATTTCAACAAACATTCCATTTCCTGACAAATTAATTAAACACTCTCGACATAGGTCACTCTTGATAAAGGAAAAATATAGAGATCCAATGAATTTCAGCATTTCAATCACACTGGCGATAAGTACAACGCAAATTACTTGAAAAAAATGGTCTATTGAACCGAAACCGGTCGTAATGAATAATAAACTTAGTAGAAATTAGACAAAAGTTATTTTCTTTATTTTATATTCAATACAAATTTCTATAAAATAATTAGGTCATCAATCGAACAACGCAAGTCACACAGTTTGACAATGTTAAGTTGGCAGTTCAATCTTCAACGTTGTTTAGATTTTGGAATGAATAGCTATTAAATGACAGATTTTTTACATTATAGTCCATAAATTGAAGATCTCAACAAAGTACGCCAGGCAAATTTCGAATCTTGCACCATCTATTAACATACATATAAAGTTGGGTCAATCTTATTTCTTGCATTTAAAGTTTTTGACAAAACAAAAGTGAATCGGTTGAAGCACCAGGGTTTCTATACAACTTTGGTACTACTAATGGCACCAGAGGCCGATATCTCTGTCAATTGTTATATGTTTGCAATGAGAGCGAAGAGACTTTCGGTATCGAAGTATGGCCATGATTGGAACCTTCATGTTTTAATATTCCTAAATCGAGTTTCATTTCAATATGGTGTTCTAGTATAGAAAATAGCCATCTCAACTTACCCTCATGATACACTGCGATTTATGAATTTTCTGCACTTACCCTCTCATTCAATTTTATTGTTGATATAGAAGGGCATATCTCGGAGTTTTTTTATTATAGAACGAAGACTTCAATCAAAAATTTCAGTCTTGAGTGAAACTAGTGCAACAGGCTTTGATTAATTTTTTTCCACGCTTTAGAAGATCATGTCAATTCAGACAATTTTTTTTGTAATAATCATATTTGTGCTCCATATTTTCAGAGCAAATACGTAAAGCTCACACAATGGGAACTATTCGTTGTAATCATTATATTCGTCTTAGGAAATGCCTTTTGGTGAACATCATGCTAGGGAGTGAGATTATGCCGTTCCAAACTCGACATTTCGTTGCGTTGAACAGGTTAATGGTTGACAGTTGACACATTTTCTGGTTGATATCAATTATTTCTCCTCTGACTTTAGCGATTTTTTCACATTAATCTATAACTTCTCGGTCAGTTATAGTTACATGTTGATCTGGTATCTCTTTAATTTTAAAAGCATTACATGAATGTGATTCGATTTCAATCGGAGGCGAAACACTGTCTGGATTCGCAACTTGAGTTCTACTAATAACATTTCATAGTTTCCTTTCATTGCATGTAGAAGAAAAGATGAATGATATTATTTCAAACTTGGTCATACATAATGTCAAGTCCATATGGCCTCATCGTTGAAATTGTTCCCTTCATACATTTAGGGATGCGGGAAATTGATTAATTTGCTTCAAAAATAACACAAAACAATGACAAAACCAAGGACGGTATTTATTACATAGATAAAACTATAACAATAATTAAACATTTTAGGTACTTATATTATTGGGACCATCTTTGTTCAGGGAGACATGTCAACCGCGGAATTCTGCACGAAGATCCTTTCCTTTACAGACCACCGAAGTCTGCTTCCAGTATCCGCTCAGTTCTCCCCAGAAAAAAAGGATTACTGCTGTCTATGAACATGTTGGCAATAATCAAGTTAGTTTGTAGGCTCCAAAGGTAATGATTTAATATGAAGCAGGATAATAAAATAGTTGGTGGTGTACTGAAATATTCTATTTTAAGAACTCTTTTAACCTTACTTGAAATGAAATTTGACAAATCTCCCCTGCTCGTTGAAAACCGGTCCCCAGCTTTGAAGAATTGAAAGTTTATGAAACGTGGTATGGAATTAAGTATGCTTACTATAAATAATATATATAGAAAACTAGAGAAGCATGATAATATTGAAATCACTAAAAAAAGTTAATTAAAACCAGTGATATCTAAGAAAAATTGCACATTGAAAGAATCCAATAAAATGAATCAAGGATTTAAGATGACATTCAGTTGCAAAGCACGCGCTATCATCATTAGTTCGACCACATACTGCATCGGAATTTCATATCCTGGTAAAAAGTTCAAATCCGCCGCCACTGGGGTTGAAATCCCCAACCGAATTTCTGGATCAATAGTATATAGTGATGCCTGTCTCACTTTCCGATCTGGATCTGGACGTATAACCAGTGTAACTAAGACTGGCAAAACTAGATGCGAGTTTCATGAATATGATCTTGGTGAGCAAACTGCTAGAGGTGAAGAGGTAATCTCATGAGGGGTGTGAGTAGATTCAGCACGTTGATCGTCGCGTTCGCTTGTCTTGATGCCTTGTTGCGGCGACAGTTTTGTTGCAGGTCCCTCGTAAGTGATATATGACTGGGGGCGTGGTTGCCACAGGCTCCCTGTGTGGATCCTCAAACTGCTCTACGTGAGCTTGTGAATTATATATGGAACGGCGCTATTCCAGAATCTCCACGTTGGACTTGAAATCTCTTATTACACTAAGCTGCGTTTGCAATCTTGTCAGACCTCTGATCCACAATATTTGACCAGTACTAGGTCTGTTGGAGTCCATGTCAGATTTTTCTTCTCCGTTTTTAGTAGCTATCGCGTACTCTTGCGGAGGACCTCGGCCCCAAGAGAGGATCATTGGAATTTTGCGAGTCGGCACCGTGGTGATGAGTTGTCCCCAAATGAGTGTTCCGATTCCGAAAAAGATACACCACAACCATTGCTCTAGCGTCAGGCTCTTGGTAGAGAACGCTATTTTACCATATTCGACGATGAAAATCTGTGACAGACATGTTCCGACCCATATGGAGTAGAAAATAGGGTTTGTAAAAATTCCCTCGAATATATTTCGTTGGTCGTGGATTTTTCTCGCGTTGAATTCATTGAAAAAAGTCATCATAACGAAAGTATTGAAAATAACGGTAAAATGTTGTGTTGGTCCTTGACCCACTTCAGCTCCTCTTCCAGACTGTATATCTAGAAATTTGTCTCCTACGAAAAGTAATGCAAAAATAACCACTAGTTGATAGACTGCTTGTCCTAAAATATTTTTCATCATCGTTCTTGAAATCAACGGTTTCGTTCTGCCATATGGTTTTCTAAGAAGCAAATCTCCGGTAGGCATTTCAGTAGCCAAAGCTAAAGAAGCTAAGGTGTCCATTATCAAATTCACCCACAACATTTGTACAGCCTTCAGCGGACTGTCTTGTACAGCGCAAGCACCAATGAAAGCTACGGTAACAGCAACAACATTGACAGTAAGCTGAAATTGTAGGAATTTGGCTATACTGTCATAAATGTTTCTACCCCACATAACAGCTTTCACAATACTACTGAAATTGTCGTCAGTCAGAATAATGTCAGACGCCTCCTTGGCTACATCAGTACCGGCGATACCCATGGCAAAACCAACGTCAGCTTTTTTCAAGGCGGGTCCATCATTCGTACCATCGCCGGTAACAGCAACAACTTCCCTGTTATCGCTAATCTTACTATCGATAATACCCTTCACTAATATATATTTGTCTGTTGGGGAAGATCTAGCAAGGACGCGCAATTTAGGCCAGACTTTGTCGAGAAGGTGTTGCTGAACCTCCCCTTCACTATCCCTGATCATCTTGTTGAACTCTTTACCCTCCAAAATAAGAAAGTCCTCATTGGGTTTAATGATCCCGCATTTGACTGCTATCGACCTGGCGGTATTCAAGTTATCGCCAGTGACCATTCTGACGGTGATACCTGCTTTCTGACACTTCCTTATGGCTTCTGGTACTTCAGGCCTGACAGGATCTTCGATTCCAACCACACATAAACAAGTTAAATTATTTACTATATTGTCTTCGTCGTTCCAATTCGGTTCCTTATCATAATGTACTTGATTAGCTTCTGCTTTTCCCGGCACAAAATCTCTGAAAGCGATGCTGATGGTTCTCAGACCGTCGCAAGCCATCGGCTCAATCACTTGTTTCAATAATCTTTCCTGCATGTCTCTTGTGAATTGTTGCAAGCGACCGTCCTGGCCGTAGATGAAGGCACATTTATTCAATATTATTTCTGAAGCTCCTTTCGTGAATAACCGGTAACCGCCACCCTCTCTACGAATGACTGTGCTCATGGACTTCCTCACCGAGTTGAAGGTGTACACTCGAGTGAAACTTTCTTCTGGGTAATTATCTCGCACAGTTTGGTAGTTCTTACCTAGACCCTGTACGAATCCCAACAGCGCGCATTCCGTTTTGTTACCAACTTGTTTTGGTAGGTCGTTTCCGTCGTCTGGAGGTATAATACGTGTTGTATAAGCGCAGTTGACGGCGATTCCTTGTACGATGAGATTGCCGACGTAACTGGGAATATTAGAAAACTTCGGCATTATTTTACAAAGCTGTTCGCAAATGTATGACTGAACAACAGTCATTCGATTTGTTGTGAGAGTCCCGGTTTTATCGGAACAGATTGCAGTGGCATTACCCATAGTTTCACAGGCATCCAAATGCCTTACCAAATTGTTGTCTTTCATCATTTTCTTAACGCTATAAGCTAAAGATATAGTAACAGCTAGGGGTAATCCTTCAGGCACAGCAACAACAAGTACGGTGACACCAATAATGAAGTGGCGTACCAGATTATTAACGTACGAGTTTTTCCATTTTTTATCATCGATAACGAACGTTTTGACACAAAACTGTATAATTAATATAACAACTGTTATAACTGCTATTGTGGAACCTGCATAACCGATTTGGATGGCAAGTTTGGTGAGTTTCGCTTGGAGAACAGACTTTTCCTTCTTGGGACTTTTGGGTGGTGCTTTGGATTGAAAGTTTTCCTTGCCACCTGGGGAATCATCATGTTTGGTCGACGTGGGCGAGTTCATGTGGTTGTTGTCTGTCACGTTTTCTTCATTACCTGGTGAACTTTTCTTCTTCCTCTGCTGTTTTGCTTCTTTCTTCTTTTTTTTGGCTTCGGCTTCTTGTTCATTGATAGCAGCTCCCAGGAGAGTGAGAATAATACCGGCCTGCGAGTTTACACCAACGGCGGTAACCAACATCTTTCCAGAGCCCTCCATAACATGAGTACCGGAAAGTAACATTGGATCGAAGGTTTTGCCTTTTCTGACATGATCGGATTCACCTGTCAGTGAGGACTCGTCTATTTTCAAATCATTCGATTGAATGATAATCCCGTCAGCTGGTAAAAGATCCCCATATCTGATTTGGCAAATATCACCTACAACTATGTCACTGACGGAGATTTGTTTAACTTCTCCTTGCCTAATTACGGCAAATTTGTGCTCTCCTTCTATTCGATTCTGCAACCCTCTGAATTGTCTCTCTTTTGTGTAATCATTGAAGGCTGTTACGAATACTACTACTATTACTGAAATTAAAATTGCTGAGCCTTCTATCCATCCGTGATTCGTTTCGTCATCGTCAAATTTTGATTCTTCCGTTTCGGGTTGATAAAAGGAAAGCAATAAAGACACTATGGCTGCTACTTCTAGAATGATAAGGGTAACGTCCTGTAAAGCTTCCCATACTAATTGCACAAATGTTTTAGATTGTTTTGGAGGAACTGAATTTGATCCAAAAGTTTCTTTTCTATGTTGGATGTCTACTGGTGATCCACTGAGTCCTTCGCTGGGCGATGTATACAATTTCTTACATATTTCTTGTGTCCCACCATATTTTGTAATTTCTGCTATTCCATCTGGACCCCTGAGTTCCATAAGGTCACGTAGCTGTTTTACAGTAATTCCATATTGAGCGGGACGACCGTCTATCGAAGCCATTTTATGAATCAATTTCTTTTTTTATTAAAATAAAAATCCTAATAGTGCGTGATAACTTCCGAACATATTCCAAAATATTTACAATAAAATCTTAAAAAATCAACTATATAGTAGTTTTTCTTCGTTCATTTGATTCATTTCAGAATTTCCTCGACAGATGTCAAGAGACTTTTGATGAAATAAGTCAATGTTCTTTACTGACTTTTTAAACATTCGATGTGATACAAGATGTTCTCTAATATCGATCTGTTGCAATTTTGACACTTTCTATGAATTTTTTCAAGACGGGTAGCTAAGTATGATCTATTTTCGAAAAATTGTTTGACATACACTTATCATTATAGTAGTAGTGACTTAAGGGCGGTTGAGAACCTCCTCCCACCACTCGATCTTTTTTATATCACTTTGAAAATGAAAAATTGACCTTGATATTCAAGACTGACCCTGATATGTGATCTTAAGTTTTGACTTCGAAAGATGTCTCACGACCTTGAGCCATGGGCATGCCATATGACCTTGAACACGAAATTGGATCTTGATATTCGGAACTGTCCCAGTTATGTAACCACGAGCTCTATCTTGGGGGGCATTTTATGACCTTGAGAGTTTGATCTTGAGATTCCACTTTGTAATCGACATCGAGTCGAAGTTGGGGATTTGCTTGAAAGTTCTAGGAGTTTTTGCAAAATACATCTCGTACGACATTATGATACACCACTTCTATGTGCTAATCCTTCATTGTGGACAAAATTTACAGCCTCTTTCTAAAATGATGGTGTTAGCAAGTTCCATCATTTAAATAACTGTTAGTTCATTTTTCATACTACAGTCTTCTGATTCATTTTATACTGAGATTATCATACGGAAACATACAAGTCGATTTGAGCGATAAAGTTGAATCCAGTAAAACATCTACTAGAAATTAGGTTCTTGCAATGGCGTTCAGGTTTATTAATTGTGAAGTTGAATTGATGAATGTAGCCGTTACTACGTGGTAGGAAATCATAATTAGAAGAAGAGGATTGAAACTTTCTATATTATTTACCACTTATATTTGTAACTAATGTTACATTTACTGAATCAGTTTTCATTTACAATCACATTAGGCAAACATCATCATAAAATACTGGCTGATTGATACACCGTATCTATACACCAGTTATCTCTCAGGTCTAATTGAGACTGGAGGTAAGAGCAGCTCTCTGAACTTGTGATATATGAAAAGATCTTCAAGTCGTCTGCAAAAAGTAAGTTGCTATACGAAAGCTCGGAGGTCAGATAATTTATGAAGATGAAGAAAAGCATGGGTCCCAGATTGCAACCCTGTGGTACATCGGATATTGATAAGTATGGTGCAGATGCAAATCCATTATGAAAAACAACATTGGTTCTCTGATTCTCTGGTTGAGTTAGTGAGAGATTTGAAACCATTTGAGCTATTTTCTTTAGTAAGATAGAGTGACTAATTCTGTGGAAGGCCTTTGCAAAATCTGTGTATATAACGTCAACTTGCCCTTTTTTGTGTATTTTTTTGCTAGAGATGCTGCTACAGCTATGCTGTTTTGAAGAGATTAGGGGTTTGTCTTGTGACATCAGCAGGTCATACACAGATATGTCAAAGGCCTTCGCGCAGTTATACAGAATAGATATTGGTTGTAGTTCTCAATATTCTCTGGAATTCCACAATTGGGCAGATTTTTGAATGTTTCCGTCGTTCAGGAAAATGAGATTTGCTTAGGATTATGTTGAATATTATTGACAATGGATAAGTAAAAACCTGAGCACAGTCCCTCACTTGGAAGCTGGGAATAAGATCATATCCAGAAGTCATTTTATTGGGTAATTTTCTAAGTGAAAGTACTACTTGTTCTTCTGTGAAAGGTGTTATGAAAATATTTTCTCCTGTCATAGTGTCAGAGTTGGACTCAAGATTTGTATTGGAACGCAGCAAAACCATTTACTATGTCTTGAGGGGGGCATCTATTGAGTATTCTATTGGGTATTCTGGATGATCTGTTTTTGCATTGAACGAAATTCCAGAAGCTTTTTGGGAAGAAAAAATAAACAATGAATTACCTGAAATATAGAAAGAATGAACAAAGACAGAGACAAAGGTAAAAATATTTCGAGCATACTGACTACAACATTAGCCACCTATAATCTTTTCGATCTAAATGGGCTTCTAGTAGCGCCATAAAACGAATGCATTGTTATTCAAATTCATAATCAATAAATAGAATGTCAAACGACTTCCGCATCAGCAGCAGAAGTTCAATTTTTTTTTCAATATTGAAGGAATGAGGGAAATTGAAAACTGTGCCGTGTGCATTCTTAAACCTTGTAGTTACTTGTCCTCATGGATTTTACCTATCGAAGGGCATTGCCGTCACTCGAAAAAAAGATATTCGGAACTACCACATTTCAAGAAGAAGAGAGGATCTTGCTTCTTCTATTGTATATTCATCATTGTCATTTTTGCCTTGTTGTCGAATTTGTACTGTATTTCCGTAATATCTGTTGTAGATACAGTTAAATGTATGTTATTCATAACAGACCAACTTACAGGATTGTATGGATTCATACTTTATCTTGTGGTGTGGTTCAAAGTACCCTTCTATTTGACAGCTTTGAATATTATTTTCCAAATCGTCTCTGACTCATCCAAGGCTCCTAAGTTTGAGATGGTTTCTTCAGAGGACCGAAAAAAGTTCCAATTGAAATATATGATAGGAAATGTGGTTGTCTTCGTATCACAGGCCTTCATTGTATACCATTTTCATAAGCTAATTCTCCACTATGGAATAAACTTGATAATACTATCAAAGCTCATTGTCTTCATCAGCATCATTGTGCAAGTGATGATTAACTCCACTATCAGTCTACAATATCACTTGTTGAAAAAATGGTATTCAAGAATGGGGAACGATTTAGGCGATACTTTTAGATCGAGTAGACTCATTGGGTCGTTGGAAAGTATACTTGGTAGCCACATAGACATGAAAAGAAAAATGACTTTATTTCCGATAGATATGTATGAACGAATATTACTATCCTTGTTTTTCTGCTGACTTCTGTTGCAATGCTCATAATTAACTTTAATATTTTCATCACATCCCGGGATGAACATCATGTTCTGGAAGTTAGGTCGCTACAGTGGCGTACGGCGATAATAATTGTGATATTGGTTGCGAATATAATGGTTATAGACCGCCAAAATATGGCCAATACAGACGTATATAAGAATAATAATGCTAGTCATAATGTTTTATTGAATCCTTGACGATCATAGGGTGATATAGGATACGTCGAAATTTCTATAAAAATCGTCACAAAAACATAAAATATAACAAATTTATATATGAGAGAGAAACAAGAGAAATTTAAAATTTACTCAATATATTATTTATTATAAAACATCTTGAATATCACTAATTCGGACTTCCATTGTCTAATATATAAAATGATTTGAAATCCCTGAAACAATTAAAAAAAGAAGAATTATAAATGAATAGCTGAAAATAACAATTATATGAAGCAAAATTACCCTGAAATGAAATAATAGTGAGATAAAATACGAGTCAAAATCGAACAATTGAACAAAAGTAAAGAAATAAAAATGAAAATAAATATAATAAAATGTTAAGAGATTCCAAACCACATCAGTTCACGACGTTTCGATTGTTAGAATCTACAATCGTCTTCGGGTGATGACTGGACTGATTCCTCCGAGAGATGACTATTTATGGTTCGAGTACTTTCACTTATCCCCGTTTTCCATTTTTTTCACTTCACTGGTTCAGTGGGAGATGACCGGGAGTTGGCCATTTTTCGCTTGATGATAAGTTTCCAAATGTTGCGTATCTCTACACTAGCTTGGTTAAATACGTTGTTGGACAGTATGTATGCGACTTCCTGGAATTTTCTCTGAACCAATGTTCCTCTCTGTGTATGATCTCAGCTTAGGACCAGTCGATGTTGTGTTGATGGGTCCAAACATGGTCTGCTATTCCTCATTTGCTGGTTTCCCCTCGCTGTGTGTGGTTCTTATGCTCGGCAATGCGAACATTCAATGGCCTCTTAGTTTCACCAATACAGGATTTTCCGCACTCACAGGGTATCCGGTAAATGCAATTCTTGGAATCGCAGTTCGCGTTTG
>WOGN01003775.1:0-14838 GCA_015342105.1 Leptinotarsa texana
GACTTCAAAAAATACAGAACTCTCGTAGTAGACTTTCCTTCGGAATACGCAAATATGAGCACATAAGCACCGTACATAAGTAAATGGAAGTGAAGTTACTCCCGTCGGTATCTTTGATGTTTTGAGTCGAGATTTTATTTCTTGCTGGCATGTGGCAGAGCAGGAGGGTGTCAGCTAAGAGCTGTTGTGCACCTCTGCACGAGGTTCGATCAAAAAATATGTGACCATGATCTGACTTCATCATTGCTACGATGAGCTCCCAATAAATGTCTTATATGATTGTGAACTATTTAGAAATTGATAAAAAATAGGACAAGTTGGTGAAATAAACGTATATTTTATATCTTTAGATTACATAATTTAAGACAAAAACTTATGTTGATATATTTTAAAGGTTTTTAGAATGATGAATTTTTAATTATTTTTTTACATTTGTTTTCAAATTTCTACTGGCAAATTTCAAAGTATAATAAATTCTCACCCTTGTGAAAAGAGAAAATAAATAATCCAAAGGAAAATTGTCACAATCAGTGGCACAGAGTGGAGTGGCTAGAGTTCTATAATCATTTGCCTCTATTCTCAGAGGTTAATAGGGATTTTTTGAAACTTCCACAGGAATCTCCATTCTATTTATGTCTGCATCTGTAATACTAGGTAGAGGTGTCCTTCACTAGGAGTGTCCTTCACTAAGTAGGTTTTCCCAAAGTTGTAGAAATGCCGAAATTGTTATCTGCCACCCCTCAATGAATCTCATTTGTCCAGTCGTGTTTTTTTTTATATTACAGTTAATTTGCTAAAAAATTATGAAACAACGATGGAAATAAAAACAACATTAAATAAAAACAACAACATTGATTCCAGTGGCGCATTTGCTTATTCAGCTGCAGGGAAACCCGGAAAAACCTGCAGCACCACGTCATCTGAAGATTTTGATTTTCCGCCAATATCCTCTCTTTCATAGAACAAAATGTGGGGTGTCTCCAGAGACTCCAATAGATTCAATAAATCGCCAGAACACTTCGTGACACGACTATCGTCAAACTCAAATCAGTCCGTTTCGTCTTTGACCAAGGCGTAAAAATGAGCAAATTCAACGCCAGAACCACAGTGAACAATGACTGCATGAATATTATAACAGTGGTTTACTAGATTGAAATGTTCATCTATTCCGAGCCTTTGGAAGAGTTTCTTGCTTCCGTCAGAGGTTGAGTCTTGTTTGATGATCATCAGTGTTATTATTAGGTAGATTGACTGGTGCTTTAGAAAATCAATTTATTTTGATGTTTTAAAAACAGGTTTTTTTCAATCTTTCACACCGTCAAATCTATTTGAATTTCAAATATCAAACACTTTATCCATTTTTTCAATGAATACAGCAGTTCCTATTGCTGCTGATAGTATCTGATTGAAACTGACATAGGTTTTCATCGCTGTAGTTACCGAATGACTGAAAACTTTTGATTGGCTGATTCAACCTTCATCCTTTGAAAGTTAGTTGGAAATGAATGAGAATCAGTAAGTTTGGGTGCTAGTCTATATTGCTTTTCTTTATCCAAGTTGTAAAGTTGTTCAAGATGACTTTTGATCGTTGTATATTCATCAAATTTCAAAAAGTCATCGAAAAAATGGTTTCTGCTACATTTCAACAGATGTCAAATATTTTTTTCCCATCAACAAAGTCACTTTGAGACAATTTCTGGCAAGTTTATGAAAATTAGAACCTAAATCTGAAATGATACCCCTAACTCTCAATCCAATTTTTGATAATTGCCTAACAGCTTCAATCACAATACTTTTTATATCCTGTATTGATGTGGATGAATTGGTTTCCAGTTCGAATATATGACTTTCTTGTTAAATAATTCATCAAAACCAACTATTCTATCCCTTCCTATATTGTAGAATAAGTGTGATTTTGATGTTCATTTCATCAAAACAAATGTTGCAATCCTTATCTGAATTACTGAAGTTATTGATTTTTAATCACTCCTCTATATAAGGTCTATTACAATTCATTTTATGATATTCGTTGTATGTTCATTAATTCAACTCTACATAATAAATAATAGAAAAACATACCTTTTTTCGTCAATTGAAAATCGAAAAAAATGAATGCCGACATCACCCCGCAAATTACAGCAACTCACAGCTCGACACTTGCTCATTTTGAAACTAGACACAAATTTTTCACAAATACAGAACCACCACTTACAACAACTCACTCTGTAATAATATTCCATGCCTCAATTTGGCTCTCTTGGTAAAAGCCTCAGGCTCAGTCGGTTGCGCTGTAGTTCGGCCGCGCATAAAATTCGAGGTGGGGAATCTTGACCCAAATATGGCAGAGAGTGAACTCACTTGTGTTAACTTCCATACGGTATCTCTATTAACCCTGGATTACAGAAACTCTCGGTGCAAAAACGCACTTAAAACAAATCAAGTTAGCAACACCGTAGTAATTTACCACTTCTTGGATACCATGGCCACCCATCAAAGAAATCTTAGGGAAGAAATTGTCGATTTCTCCAGCCTGTGAACCTGGAGCACTGAAGAATATCCCGGAACAATTATCTTTTCTGGGTAAAATTTTCAGTCTATTATTTATTACACTTCAGCAGAATCAATGTTTGAAATTTTTCTCTGAATTTTTTCAGCACAAATATTCTCTATAGCCTTCAAGGAATATCTTAAAAAATTATCGAGGTTGTTATGTAAATCTTCAACTAGAAACAAAGTGTTGACTAAGGAAGCAGGTAAAACGCGATATCCACATTTAAAGGGTAATACAATTTTTTGTTGAAGCGTTCTAATCGGGCATTGCATGCGTGAGCTTCCCTTTTCTTCTTCCCTTTTACTTACTTTACTTCCCTTTTTAACAAGTATTTTCACCTCTCGATTTGAACTATGAATAATGATCATATACTATTGGAAAGTACGACCTTCATTTAGTGATTTTTCTGCTCTTCAAGCGACTCTTTTCAAATGTTGATTATCTGCAATAGTTTTCGAGATATTCGCAGAAAAATTAAATCTTCTTTTTTCCTTAAAAAAACTGTTTCACTTCGCACTATTTATTTTTAAAACTTGACCATGAATAAAATTACACATCGAATAACACCTCTATCATATTTTTTTGTAACGACAATCTCAATTTTGTAGAATGGCAGTTGTGAAATATTGGATTCATAGCGCTGTAGATTATATTCATTAGAACAATACGCATCGGGTAAATCATTCCACAAGGACGACGTTTTCGGAACGAAAGAGTTCCTAAAAAAAGTAGGTAGGTACTTGCTGAATGACTCACCAATGCTTATCTACCTACATAAATTTGTATCTTTTCAATCATATGACGTGAAAACTCAGATGAGTACAAGCAAGTCAGAAAACCCATATTAGGCTTTCCATGCTGAATATTTAATGAACCTGTCATTCACGTGGAGTTTCTCAAGAAACTTCCGTTCAAACAACAATTTCCCTTCGGGGAATTTTCCAATGAAGTTTATATTCATTAATTCCAGAAAATACACATTTACAATATAATAAACTGAAGGTAAAACGAAATTTTCAGCCCTGAATAATTATATATTCAATTGCAGATGTATATTCAAAGTTTGGAAAACAAAATATAGTCTTGAAGAATAACGAATCCTTTTCAATTATTATCATCATTTCTGATGACAACACAATGTTTATGTTCATTCCACACATTCACCTTTCAAGAAGTACTCTCAACTGTTATTATATAGTAAAAAGAAAAAAAATGATATTGCATTGAGATTTATGTTATAAAATCCTAATGAGGCTGTTATAAGTAAACAATTCATGAATAAAATAACAAATTAATCTTTGGATGCATACAATTTCATCACAGTTAACAAATCTCATCCTCTTCGCATCAACACTACGAAAGAGTGAATTTGAGATGCTATTCTGCCTGGTGACTCTAACGTAGTTGGTAAATGTGCCTATCTAGAGAACAGAAGAACCGGGTTCGAATCCTGGTCTAGTCACATTTTGTCAATTCAATTTCACTTTTATATTATTATTATCTAGAATATAGAATAAAGTAACTTGAAAATGGCCTTATAAGCCGAAACCGGTCGTAACGTTAAATAAACATAGTAGAAACTAGACAAAAGTATTTTCTTTATTCTATATTCAACATGAACTTCTACAAAATTAACAAGTCATCAATCGAACATAATATTATCTACGTTATGCTTCCTCTGTCGATGAACCAGCTGCAAAGCGGATTTATCCATTAACTTTTCAGGCTATAACAAGAGGAAGCTTGAAGGTCTTTCTGGAAAACCGCACTTTGGAAAAACTTTCCTACAAATTGATCACTGGGAAATAATCTCGTATTTTTCGTTCGAATATTACCTAGGCCAATCTGCTGCAAAGCCCGAAAAGTTTGCCCGTCAACTTTTCAAACTGCAGGTGGTGGCCGAGAAAGAGTCCAAAAAACTGCAGTTCGACCTTTGAGAAAAAAACTTGTTAAATAAGGGAAGTCTGTCATGTACAACGATTACGGTAAACTTTCATGTGAAAAGTATATCCCAGAATGTTCGACCAACTGATTAAATACAAAGAACTTGAGATGGTGTTCCTATGCGTTTGCAATCAGCTGAGAATACAACGTTAGAAAATCAGTACAAGTCCAGAAAACGATCACATTCGCGATTTCCTGTAGAAAATTCTTCTTCTTTCTCTCTCCAACGGTACAATGAGTATAAAAACAGGAATACAGGAAAAAACAGAAAACTAATAAACCAATCAATAAAAAGTAAAGCTGCCTTAAGTTTTCACCTAAAGAAGAAGAATTTTCTTCCACTCGACCAATGAAAAATTCAACATTAACTGAATCAACATGTCTAGTAACTATCAGTCCTTGGGTTAGGTTAGGTCCAATGTGAATGGCTCTATTCCTCCACCGCACCCGCAAGGGTTTATTGTGGCTCACACCTATTCACACACTACCAAATTGTCATTCAATAGAAAGCATTCTAAAGCTAACTCCCTGTTAGCTCCCTTAAAAGTAGAGTAAAAAGTATCGAGAAATTTTAACGTATAGCTCTTTAGAATGAATTTCGAAATCGACCGCATTAGCCTAGGCAAAATTGCCTGTGCCATGTGCTCGAACAGAAAAATTTAGAGTTAAATGTACATTGTTTGACATGGTGAGCAAAATAAACTATATTTCTGATATTGAATATCGTACTTCCGGATCAACACAGGGATGTGAACACTTGGTATTTTCTCTTTGTTGTTTTTTTTTCTGCTTTTTCTTAGGTTGATTTTGTATCCAGTATATAATAAAATTTCTTAGAATAATTCATAACATATTTTTTTGTTTCAATATTGTATTTCTTCATTTTTGAAATCTGTTTTAGCTCAATTGGTAAGGCATTGAAAAATTTGGGACCGAAGATAAAGAAAGTTCTTTGTGTTAATATTTTTTTAAAGGATTGGACATTAAAATTCATGTTCGCGGTAGACCTGTTTATTCTAATATTTATCTGTTTGAATTTTTCTTGATTTATGAACATTCTCTAAACATTGATGAGTGTATAATAGTTTAACATTTAATATATTTGCTTCCTGATATAGTTTATCGGTGGAAAAACCGATGATGATTTTTAATAGTGTGTTTTGTGTTGTTTGTATGATGTTCAGTGTGTTGTTCAAAATTGACTCGGCTAGGGAGATGTAGAGCATCATGAGGTATTTTCTGGAGAGAATGTCTCTTAGAGAATAAAAACTGTGTATAACATTTCTAAGGTGTTTGTTTACATGCATGATATGATCAGACCACCGTATGTGTTGGTCTTGGACTACCCCTAAATATTTAATTGATGATACTTTTTTAATAGTAGAACACCTACATACATTTTTGTGACAGCTTGTAGAGTGTAGTTTCAGAGACAAATTTTGTGGTTGACTAATGACCGTTGGTGTAAAGGCAATACATTTAGTTTTATCAATATTTAGGGTAAGCTTATTTGAATTCAACCATGTATATATACTCTGTAAATTTGTTTCAGTAGTGTGTTTAACATCCTGCCAATTTTTTCCCACCCAGATGAAGGCTGTGTCGTCAGCATAACAAATAAGATGTCCTAGATCATCTATTTTTGCTATATTGTTCATGTACCCAAGAAAAAGTTTTGGGCCCAATACTGTCCCTTGAGGCACCCCGATTTTCACTATTGACTCCGTACTTACCTCATTCCCAATTTTTACTCCCTGGACTCTATTTGTTGAATAATTGGACATAAGAATTTTTGTGGGAGACCACGAATGCCGTAGTGACTCAATTTGTTTAGTAGAATTTCGTGTGATACTGTGTCAAAGGCCTTAGCGAGTTCTAGGAAAACAACGGTTACCTGTCTTAAAAATCGGAGTGATGAGTGATTCTTTCCATTGTTTTGGAATGTTTCCACTAGTAAGACATAAATTGTATGTAATCAAGTATAATTTTTATAGTTTTCACATAGAGAGTTTATCTGGGCACGAGGAACATTTCTTTTTTAGTTTTGATAGGTGAATAATAATTTCGTTTTTCGTTACCATTTGAAGAAAAATGGTTGAGTTTTGTTTCATATTACTACTTTGTATTTTTTTAGACATATTTATACCCATGTTTGTAAAGAATTCATTAAATATATTTGCTTTATCTTTATTATTTGTTAATATTTCACCGACCTCACTGGTTATTGCAGTGTTGTCTATTTGTTTATTTGATTTTTTATTCTACCCTGTTATATCATTGATAACCGTCCAAATTTTTTATACTCGTTTCCTGCTTCTGCTATTTTTTTTTGATAAAATTCATTTTTCGTTGTTTTAATCAAGGTATTAAGTTTATTTCTGTATTCTTTGTATTCTTTTTCAGTTGCATTTGAGAAATTTCTAATAAGTTTTCTTTTCAGGCGATCCCTATGTTCGATAGATGTGATAAGACCAACAGTGATCCATGGTTTGTTTGTTTTTTTAGTATTTATTTCTGGAGGAAGATTGTACTTTTGTTGATTCAATAATGTATTCATTTAATTTATCAATAAAGAGTTGGTATGATGATTGTGACTCGTTTGATTGAAGGACGTTTTCCCATTTTTCTCCCTCTAAAAGATTTTTCAATTTCTCATAATTTATGTAACTTGTTTTGTTTGTGCTTTTCTCTTTTGTGGTTTCATATCCAGATAGGTGAAAGTATATATTAGGTGTATAATGGTCTGTCATGTCGGTTAGAAATATGATAGGTTCAATTTCAATTTCATTTTATAATTTGTTTTGTATTTTGGCGAAAATATGGTCGATTGTAGATTTTGTGTCTTCTGTAATTCTCGTTAGTTTGTTTACGTAGGATATGTAACCATTTGAATTCATAATATTTAAATAATTATTGGTATCGTTTGATCCTTCTTTAAAAATATCGATATTTATATCCCCTACATATACTTCAAGGTTTTGTTTATGAAAACTATTTAAGTATGCGTCTAAATCTTCCATATACCTTTTGGGGTCTGTTGCTGGGGGTCTATAATATGCCGTTAGATCTATATTTATTTTTTTCTGATAGTGTCCTATACAGAAAGTTGACCTAAGAAATTTACTCTTATTTATTTGAACGTTTTTCACTTCTGCTGATAGACTGATTTTGGTATATATTATAACACCATCACATTTATTTATAAGAGATTCGTTGTAGTGAATAATATAGTTTGGGATAGGTTTCCGACAGTACAATTATATCCAAAAAATCTTTTGCATTTTCGACATATAATAAAAGTTCATTATAGTGCTTTTTTAAACTTCTAATATTGAAGTGGATAATTCTTATACCGTACTTGTTTTCATCCGCTCTCCCCTGTATATAACCCCGGACGTTATCATATATTTTTGTGTCTATTTCAGCATTATCGTCTAATACATTCAAAAAATATATCATAGTTAAATAATTTGTATGATCCCAATTAATGAATGAAAAAAATAATTATGTTTACGACAAGTAATAAGAAAGAAAAATGAAATTGAATAAATACCTGAGCATATAGTTTCTTTCAAGAGATATTCATCTATATTCATTTATCAGCAAAGTACTGTGCTACCTGTAATATAATCATTGAACTTCTAGTTGTGAGAATTTTGTAAAGTTATCTTTATTTTCAATGATATGCACTTTATTGTCTTTATTGATGTAGATTTTACCGTTGTGGGTCCATACATTTTCGAGTCCGAATTTTTCAACTGCTGCATTTAATAGTTTCACCCTCGATCCAGTTAGGTCTTCTCTAATGACTATTCCTGTTCCTTTGAGAAACTTTCTCTTTCCATAAATCGCTTCTTTAATCTCCAAGTCGTTGAGTTTCAGAAAGATTCCTCTTGTTTTGCTTACTTCTTTCTCGACATATAGAGATGTCCTCATTCAATAGATTCAGTAACATTTTGTATTGGAGGGTTTTTTCAATTCATCCCTTTTGTTTTCATTTGGTTTTTCTTCGAGGCTGAATATTGTTAGGTTACACAATCTCGTAGCTTGGTCCATCTGATCAAGTCTATATTCCATTTTATTCGTTCCTTCTTTAGCCACTTTTATTTCCTTCTTCATGAGTTCAAATTTATTTTCAAACTTTTCGTTCAGTTTGGTTCAATTTGCTTGAGCGCTGCCACTGTGGATTCAACCTTCAGTAATTTCTCGTCTATGGTTTTTGTTATAGCCTCAGTGACTTTTTTTACTATGCGAGAGATAAGAATCTCACTTTTATGTACTTGGTCACCGCTTAATTCACTGATGATTCTATTTCTTCACGGATTTTCCTTGTTAGAACCATTTTCCTGTTTCTAATTTCACAAAATTCAAAACCAGGATAACTCGTTGTTACTACTTTTCACTTCTAAAAACTTTTATTTGCCGTAATAACGTCTTTATGCAAATATATTCGGGAGCTACAAATAGTCGACTACTCACTAGCCAATAACATCTGGAAAAACTCCAATAATATTCATTACTACACCGAAGGTTCCAAACAGTGAATCATAACCACATCACCAAGTTAATGTCCGAGAATACCTCGATACAATATTTCCCAATCTGTTGATAGCGATGCGTGAATCGATTGAATGGCCATCGCGATTACCGGATCCTTCATCATTAGATCCATTTTTGGGGATATGTGTTCAAAACTAAACCTTCACAGTTGAATAACTTGAAAGAACGAATAACGCTTGCGACTAGGTCGTTCACGCCTGATATGTTAAATAAGGTAAGAAGACAGTTTTATTTGAGATACGGATGTTGCCAAGACGTTGGTTGTGAACATTTTGAACATCTACTTCATTAATATCCATAGTTTTATTTTCCGTATTCTACATTTTATCACGTTTTGCATTAAATTTCAGTGGTTGTTTGTAAGTAGATACCCTGTTATTGAATTAGTCGAATAGTCAAGTTGCAAGATTCCCACCTTGATACAGACAACAATCTTCCCATATGAGGGTTTTTGCACATCAGCTATACCTGACGATGCCTCAAATTCAGCCGTGCAGGGCTTTCACGCCTCTGGTTTTGGTGAATAAGCACTTGAGCGCTCATGGGGGTTTGTTCCCCCATCTGAGACAGATTCTGCGTACGCCGCAGCTCTCGCTCCTGAATTCAATCTACAGGGAGGTTAGTTGGACTCGTAAACTTGACATTAATTTCTTCCGTAGACTCGCTCCTGAACTAAATTTACAGGGAGGTCCGGTGAAGTCGTAAACTCGACATCCATCTCCTGTGTAGACTCGCTCCTGAACTAAATTCACAGGAAGGTCCGGTGAAGTCGTAAACTCGACATCCATCTCCTGTGTAGACTCGCCGCTGAATTAAATTTACAGGGAGGTTTGCTGGAGTCGTAAACTCGACATCCATCTCTACTGTAGACTCACTCCTAAACTAAATTTATAGGGATATCAGTTGGAGTTGTTAACCCGATATCCATATCCTGAATTGAATTTACAGGGAGGTCAATTGGAGTCATAAGCTCAACATCCATCTCCTCTATAGAATCAGCGTCAAGAAGAATTTTTAAGTTTACTCTGTCTATAAAAGTCCCACGAATAGCTAGGGAAGAAAGTTCAATCACGGCAGAGCCCCGCAAGGCAGTGCTACGACGAGAGGGCGTCTGGTATCTCGAAGGATTCGTAGAGACAGCTGATAGGCTAAGGGTCATTCATCCTCTCGGCGCGGATACATATACCTTAGAATTAGGGAATAACAGAACCACAAGTGATTATGTCATTTCCGTATCCAGTGGGGCTAAGTGGAAACAGGCTTCCGATGGCTGGTTTTCTCAACCCCTACATCCCAAGCCAATGTACGAGCCAAAAATAGCATGCACAGTGGTTCAGGCTGTGAAAGATGAACACAAGGCCAGCCAACCCTCCAATCTGTACCGTCACCGAAATAATGAATTTACTTCATTTGGCTTTTACACATTGTATATAAGAGCTACTGTATGTCAATATCATATTGTAAGTTATATAAAATCAAAAGTGATGATTATATACTCAATGTTTTCATGGATTTTTGAACAAACAAAATATTTGTTATCAAGAGAAGCATCCAATGTTACATGTGGATCGTTAGTTGCCGTTCACATCACTGTGTGAAAGCCAGCCCACGATGTTTATGTCTTTTCATAGTTTATTGCCTTAAACGAATGGACTGAAACATGTGAAAGGAGCAATAATATAACTCAAAATTTGATTCGTTCATGTGCAATATCTTTGATGCATGTGAGGTAGTTAAATGGTGATTTTCCGCATGACAAAAGAAGGTGACTATGAAATATAAATAATTCTGACTAGCAATATTTGCCGAGGGAATTTTGTCATGCCAGCGATTTACAGGTTTGAAAAAAAAACAGACTGATGTACATTGAAAATACGGTTGAGAACAAAACGTTATTTTAGCATCGATAGTGAAATTGTCGCAGAGAGAAACATAGTGGTCAGTGATGAGAAATCCATGTTCCTCGATTTCATTGATGATCGCTCAAAGCTTCGAAGTACTCGAAATATCCTTAATGCATCGTATTGTAAGTTTTCTCACATACAGTAAGGCAACCGCTCAATATTTGAGGAATATGAAAAGTGAACCATCCTCATAGTAATTGAATTCAATACTGACCGGAAAGATCTTGAACCATTAGGACCGGCAAGCTGCTCATTATCAATTTTTTTGTTATGCAGCTTTTTACTCCATGAACATTGGATCACACGAAAGAAATATTATTTTGAAACAGCTATTTCATTTTATATAGTTGCAGTTTTCTTAGACTTGAAGAAAGCTTTTGAAACGATTGATCGCCAAATACTGATTGATGAGTTGAAAGCCATAGGCATACAAGGTAATGTATTGAAATGGATCAGGGACTACCTAACAGATCGCAAACAGATCACCAAATAGGAAAATGTATTCTCGGCTCCCATCACCAATAACTTCGGTTTACTACAGGGAAGTGTTTTGGGTCCTTTATTATTCCTATACTATAACAATGATGTACTATACTATCATGACTGTGATTTTCTCAATCTATTGACACGTTACTGCCAATCTCAGGCAATGATCTGTATAGTACTATCAACAAGATGAATGATTCCCTATCAATACTACAAGTATATTTCAATATTATCAAAATGAAACAATATTATCAAAATTTTTCCGGGAAAACCCGGAAAAATCTACAGCACCACATCACCTGAAGATCTTGATTTGAATTGAAGGAGTTATAATTTTTAGGAGTGATAAATTTTTAGGAAAAAATTTTTGGCTTTCTACTACTCCATCTTGATACAAAAAAAGAAAGATTAGGGAATCTTCCATTGAAAGTAGAACTCATGTGAATGATATCTGATTTTTATTCCACAACGAATGTTTGAAATACAAACTCAGTAGAGAAAAGTATCTTCTGTATAATTCAGTGTTCATATAAGAGTATTTGTTTCGAAAACATTTTTTTCTTTCGTATAATTCAATGATTATATGAAAGTAACTGTTTCAGGACTTTCTTTCAGTTAGTGTCTGAAAGTTACTTTTTTGCATGATCTACACATCCATGTATAGAGTTACTTATTTTCAAATTAATTACCTCCTTCCTTTCTTTGGAAGATTCCCTCATCTTTTTTTTGTCTCAAGATGGAGTAGTAGAAAGCCAAAAACTTTCTTTCCCAAAAATTAATAACACCTAAAAATATAACCCCTCCAATTCAAGCACGGTATAAGGTTTATAAATTATTGGTCAGTATATAATTCTGAATAATTTGCATTTTTACTACCCATAACATTATAATAAGTTTTCTAAATAATTCTGTATCTATTCATGTATTAACTATTCATTATTCATGTATAACGCTTACCTACTAGTGTGATAATTATAAAGTTATTAGGGTAAATGCCTAATTATTTCTTAACAGAATTTTTAATGTTTTTGACAACTTCCCTGAAATTGAAAGGATCATGTGGTTATGACAATATCTCAAGCTTTTTGGCAAAAAATATTTCCTGTACTGTATTACCTCTTACGTTGCTGGTCAATTTGATATTTTGTGATGGATATGTTCCGAGATTTCCGATATTTCCGAGTCAAAATTTTACCCGTGTCAAAAAACATGACGTAAACGATATAACAAACTACCGGCCCGTCAATATTCCTACGGTTTCCTCTAAAACCCTCGACATCGACTTTATGAACATTTGAGAATTGTTTGTATAATTTCTAATAATTAGCGCAAAAAATGATACATGTGGACTATCTCTACTACACAACTATTTGTGAAATAGGCTGATGAAATATTATTATTATTATCATTAAATTATTTCGAGAGTTTTGCCCGTTTTGATGAGTCTACTCTAAACCTCTAAACTGTAATATATTAGTGAATGATGCAATTGAATCGAAAGGAACATCATTTGAATCAATGTACTTTTGTCAACGTAACACACGACGATTGATTCTCTCAGAATGAAAAATGTGTGCTCGGGACTCGATGATATCGACGAAAGTCATTTTTGTTTGATCCTGATTGGCGAAGGTTTTACCAGTGAGGAAGTTATGGATGTGCTCCGTTGGCGAGAGAACTGCCAACTGGAAAATGATACTGGTTTGCTTATAGACTGATCAAGTTGGGAGTATATTATACTATTAAGCCTAATCGATCCCGAAATCTCTTTATATTTGCAGAAAAAAGAATAATTCGCAAAACAAGAATTTAAATTGGCCGCGTGTCTGTTGACCAATAAAATTGACCGTGTCTAGATCGAAGTTGCCAAGTGTATTGGTTTTCAATATCCAATTACAGATCTAATGATCCAATTTGACAGACGCCATTTTTGTTGTTATTGTTGTCAACTCGGTGTATCTATAACTGTTACAATTATCTATTTAAAGAATGTTTTTTTTGTAAAAGGTAGGTCCGTGTCATGAGATTACATTCTACATTTCAGTGTACATATTTTTGCTTCTCTTTTCAATCACCATACTGCTTGTTGGCCGAAATAAAATAAAAATTCAATCAACACTTTCCATCCTTCAAAAAAAAACAAAGTCTGAAATGGATGTCATATAAATAAAACGGATCTGCTAAATATACCACCTACCGTTTCAATTTTCCATTTTTCATTTCGTACCAAAGTATTGCAAATTTTTCAAGTAAAATTCATCGATCATTTCAAAATCGGCTCTTGATAAGTTGTTGGGAGTCAGCTTTAACAAAACTAGGCTCAACATTCATTTTGAAATTATTTTAACAAAAATACGAAGTTAGTGGAAACCATTGACATTAAAAAGAGCACAATGTCGCATACACTACAGAGGGCGCTGGCTGACAATATGGCTAATATACAGTAACGTTGAATTCCTTATTTTTGGTAGGTGGCATGAATGCATAATTGATTTATTTCATTAGGGTTCAAGAGCATTCGAAAACCATTTGAAAATACACTTGTTTACTTTTATTTAGAATCATATTCAGATATAACTTGTAGTATATCAGTTATCAAGGCAAATATTTCCATTTTTATGCTTAATTCGTTGATTCGAGCGATCTTATTATTGTATATTTATTTGTGTGCTGGCTTTATTCCTAAAAAAATTTATGAATAATTACAAAAAAATGTATTTGATCGTTCATATTATCAGCAAAATGGAGTAGTCATATCACAATTTACTGGTTTATTCGGTATTGACAATGTATGTCATATCGGATCCATTCTGCTTGTTTTTGTAACTTTCAACTTTTTCTTAGCTGACAGCTCGCGTAAGAATAATTCGTTTTTTCCAGGAGTTTAGTTTGTGTATGTTTCAAAAGTGTTTTGATATATTTGAATATCAATATCATACATTCTTGTGCTGTTTTCAATTGTGCGGAAAGGCACAAGAAAACAGAAAGTGCATTGTTTTTTAAGTGAGTTATTTCATATAATGAGTTTAGGTTCCCAAAGGATAGAATGTTGGGACAAAAATGATTGAAATTGTTGAAAAGAAAGAACTACAATCCTTCTACTCTTCCAAGACTTCATAGAAATCATTGGTAAATTTTGTGGACACCCGGCGATTTTGAAAAAATTTTTGCCTGTACTTACGTATTTTGATGCGTAGATTACGAATCCGAAAGAAAAAAGTAGCGCTTTCCCTTATTTAAAAAGTTACGGCCCTTCAAAGTTCAGAAAAGGGCAACTTTTCAGCCTTCTTTTTCATCAAATAAACTATTTAAAAACACAAGTATTTATTCACTAGGCCACCTTTACACCTTATTCCTCCTTCTTTAACACTTTTCACTTCAATAATTAACATT
>WOGN01003777.1:0-13810 GCA_015342105.1 Leptinotarsa texana
ATCCAGGGCAACACAAAAAAAAAAATTGTAGAGGTGTGTAATTAAAGTTATATTTCGAATTTTCGACTCCAATTATGGGTACTTTACACTAATTTGATTTAATATTACTTGTTGTGTTTTTGCCATATTTCTTTCTTAGCTTTGCATATTTTTTGGTAAAACAAGGTTATGTCCTTAAATACTGGATGGGTGTCGTGTCAACATTTGACCACTGCAGTTTATTTTTGTTTGTTTGACAACAAATTCAAGCAATTCAAAGGACCACATACAGTAAAAACTTTCTTACGTCTTTACTTTGTATTCGTAACAATTTCCATTAACATCATAAAAATCAAAAGAATTAACAGGAAGAAAATAGTTTAAAAGATAGAACCAAACATCACTGAAATATTTTATCCCACACATAACATGACTTTGCATCTGGCTATTATTCTGGACTAAAATTGGCGTTGAAGAAGCTTTACTCTTTTATTGTTTCCTATGGAATTTTATCATATGTTTTTTCAGTGTTTCATCATAATGATCCAAGTAAGGAATTCCCAGATTTCTAGTTAGAAATTTCGAATATATACTAATTTTAGTTATGTCTATCCTATTGCGGTTTTTCATACACTGTTTCTAATTGCAACTATCAAATATTTACTTCATAAATGAACATATCTTTAGAATAATTTTCCAAAAAAATGAGAATATGTAAGGTCGACTTTTTAGTAAGTTATTTAATCATTCATCTTGTTGATTATATTTGATGTATATCATTATTGACATTATGAAGCAACAGGAAATATCCTTTACCGTTATATAGTTTAATATGCAATGTACCTATAGACTACAATTATCAGAAATTTGCCGTTCAGCGTCAAGGTTTATTCATGTATCACTAAACCTCGGTATCCGCTGAAACAAGGAAAAATAAACATCGTATCAAGTGGTTTATAATTGCAATCTTTGAATAATTTAACCGTGCACTGTCCTAAGTAATTAAATAATGGAACCAATGAAGCTAATAATATTGAAAAGGAAATGAGATAACCTGGCATGTGGCCTGAATGCTACTTCCACATTGTTTTTTCTGACGAAACCTACGATTACTTCTGTTCTTTTTCCAAAATATGTTAGCGTTACCCATTTCTTGATTTCTGGTTGTTATTGTTTAATAAAGTTTACTTTCATAATGATAAATAGGTATGCATATTTAAGAATATATTAGTTATAGGCAAAAATTATAGTACTTATGATGCACTGTTTGGAACCTTTGATGTAGTAATGAATATTACTGGAGTTTTTTCCCAACAACAAATATTTATTTTTAAAACCTCGACACGTGTTTCGATCACCAAGTGATCATCTTCAAAGAGGAAAATTAAAATCTATAGCTACAATTTACCTGGGTTGCTGCCAATTCCGGTGTTAACCCGACTACCTGTGTTGCCCCGATTACCTTGGTAATCGCCAGAATGCTTTGACTCAAACATCAATAAACTGCCCTCAACGAAACCATCAACTCTTCCAATATGGATAATGATTAGTCGTTTTCCTTTTCCAGAAGGCGACTTCGATCCGGTAGAAAAGCTTTCTAAACATGCTTTTCTTGAACTTCTAATATTTTTGTCTTGCCACATCATACAAATACATCGAATGTTCAAAATAAATACTACATTATTCACTTTTCAACCGACTCATTTATATGCATGAATATTACTGGAGTTTTTCCCAACACCAACCTGTTATTTTGACACCTCAACACGTGTTTCAATCAATTAGTGATCATCTTCAAGAGGAAGATCAAACTAGTCATACTCACAAAGTTATCCTTATTTATACCATAGATACCTCTTCTAGGTACCTATGTCTTGAAAGTCTTAAATTAATTTCACAATATTGCCTTATCTACTAGTAATAAGGATAACTTTGTAAGTATGACATAAACAAATCATTGAAGTACATATAGGAGATATAAATATCGATATTTTAAAAAAAGGATCAAACGATACCAACAATTATTTAAATATTATGAATTCAAATGGTTACATATCCTACATAAACAAACCAACGAGAGTTACAAAACACACAAAATCTACGATCGACCATATTTTCGCCAAAATACAAAACATAAAATACAAAACAATGGAAAGAATCACTCATCACTCTGATTTTTTAGGCAGGTAATCGTGTCAAATAAATAACTACAGACCAATATACGTCATCAACAATCTAGCAAAAATCTTTGAACAAGTAATTAAAAAAAAGATTGACGGAATTTTTTCGCAGGCATAACATTATTACTGACTGGCAGTATGGTTTCATCCAAAATTCAAACACTAAAAACGCAGTAGTTGATTTTCTAGGACAAACAGTCGAGGCCGTGGACAAATAATTGAAATGCATAGCAGTTTTTCTAGACCTCGCTAAGGTCTTTGACACAGTATCACAAAAAATTCTACTGAACAAATTGAGTCACTACGGCATTCGTGGTCTCCCACAAATTCTTGTGCCCAATTATTTATCAAATAGAGTCCAGAGAGTAAAAATTGGAAATGAGGTATGTACGGAGTCAATAGTGAAAATCGGGGTGCCTCAAGGAACAGTGTTGGGCCCTTAACTGTTTCTTGTATACATGAACAATATAGCAAAAATAAATGGTCTAGGACACCTTATTTGTTATGCTAACGACACAGCCTTGATCTGCGGGTGATTGGGAGGATGTTAAACACACCACCCAAACAAATTTACAGAATAAATATGCGTGGTTGATTTTAAATGAGCTTACACTGAATATTGATTAGATTAAATTTTTTGCCTTTACACCTACGGTCATTAGTCAACCACATAATCTGTCTATGAAACTACACTCTATGAACTGTCACAAAAATGTATGTGGGTGTGCTACTATTAAACCAAGTGTCACCAATTAAATATTTAGGGATAGTTCTAGACCAACACATACGATGGTCTGATATCATATCATACATGTAAACAAACGCCTTAGAACACTTATACACAGTTTTCATTATCTAAGAGACATCCTCTCCAAAAAAAAAAACCATGATTCTTTACAACTCCCTAGCCGAATCAATTCTGTCTTAATGCATCACAATATGGGGTGGAGCTTTCAACAACTCACTGAACATTATACAAACAACATAAAACACACTAATAAAAATTATCCTGAAAAAAAACGTTTTTCCACCTATAAGCTATATCAGAAAGCAAATATATTGAATGTTAGACAGACAATTTTGCCTGGCAAATGCAGTCGATCTTGAAATTTATTCTAAAGAGCAATACGTTAAGATTCAATGATACTCTGTACTCTAATTTTAAGGAAATGTAAAATTGAATTGAAATTGAATGATTAATTTGATCTTCCTCTTGGAGATGATCTCTTGGTGATCGAAACACGTGTTTGGTATTAGAAAAAACTCCAGTAATATTCATTACTACACCAAAGGTTCCAAACAGTGTATAACAAGTCATTTATTTGCGCCTATTAAACAACTACCTGAAAATGATTCATTAGTCAGTTTTTCATCCTTCGCTTTCGCGACCGAGGTTTTCAGTGTCACTATTCTCCGGGTGTGAAGGCCGTGGATTTTTGGAGTTTCTTCCTGACGTTTCGCTGGCGCGGGTAGCTATCTTCCTCAGAGATCTATACACCTTGAGTTGTTAACTCCGATTTGATTTTTTAAAGAAAATAATTAACTTTGCATTGAAACTCACTTTGTGGCTACGTTACGTAGATAACACCTTCGTCATCTGGAAAAATGCAAGGGACGCTCGGCACCTTTTCATAGACCACTTGAACGCTCAACTCGCAAGCATCAAATTAATTCCTAGATGTACAATTTGGTGCAAACATAATGATGGCAGTTAGAAAAGGGTCAACAAATGTTATTGACAATTTACCAAATCCAGGTACAGGTATTATCAAATCAGACTACTTGAATCAACATAAACACGCTTTACGTAATTAATCTAAGCCAGGTACAGGTATTAGCATACCAAACTACCTGTAGAATCAACATGAACAGGCGTTACGCAGACATAATATCCAGTCATCGGATATATTAACTCAGGATGTATAAACCTCTGAGGTAGCTAACCACTCGAGCCAGCGAAACGTCAGGAAGAAATTCCAAAAATACACGGAAAATAATGACATTATAAACACGATAATGTAAATTTGATAGAAGAAAATACTAAACTTTTGTCTAGAAATATTGTAACCTACATGAAATATTATGACGTTTGCGAAGAAAAAAATTCAATAAAACCTCAGTTCTCACTAAAATATTCGATATAACTGAGTTTTTTTCACAACCTCCATTTATTTCTTAGGAAATATTCTGCATAACCAATGTTCGTGTATCTGTCCTATATTCCTGATACTCTCTAGATTATATTTTCATATATGATGGTTGATACGTATATACTTCAGTAGCAAAATCTTATATAGACACTTTCACTCTTTTTGCAAAAAATCATTTCATAATCTGTATATTACCTATATATCAATATGAATAAAATCAATCGAAATCTGATAAAGAGATGAGTGTAGTTCAGGTATGTGGAAAATGGATTTTCCGATACCAAAATCTGAAAAAAAAATTCAAATATCATTTCACATCGATAGGTTCTCTTCAGGTTCTTTTTCGAGGTTCTACAAAAAAATTGATTATATACGGTGAAAAAATACAATAAAACCGATTTTTTTCACTTTGAATAAATTTTTCTGATTCGCCTCGAAGAAATTTTGATTTATGAACATCATATCTATTTTATTTTTACCGAAACGGCTTGAAATATTAAAGACGTTAGTTTGTGGAGTCAGTTAATTTTTGATGTAAAATGACAAAATAATAGAAAACTAAAAGCAATATCAGAAAATTTCATAAAACTTTTTGTAGAACTTAATGTTTTCTATACTTTTTCTACACTTGAACTAAAGCACTGTCATAAGACGCGCGTTTCGCTAACCAAGTTGAAGCAATGTTGACATTATATTTGTTTCAATGCTTCAAAAATGATCACCTATCAACGAACACAACTCCAAAAGTTGTGACTTTCATTTTTCTGATTTGCAATGTATGAACATTGAGTAAAACAAGTATTAGCTCTGTGAAGATTTGTACAAAATTTGTGTCCCTTTCTGCTCTACCTAATGATAATGAAACTGAATTTTCTATCAAGGTGTTTTCGATCTGGATAAATTTACGAACGCGGACATGTGTCGAATCCATGGGATCGTTTACGAGACTCTTATGGAAGACGAAGAAAATCAAGTACGAGGATATGTACATTTCGCTGACGGTCAAGGAGTGGGATTCGCCTATCTGACGTTGTTCACCATCAAGGAGGCTGTGCGCATTGTCAAAAATGGAGAGGTAAGAGAAAAGTTCACGGTGTAAGCAATGAATATGTGGCAAATTTCCAAATCAATGACTTCTTTTAGATACTCAAGTACAATTCAGAACATTTATACCACTTCACAATGATTTCATCAATTTTACTGATTTACATGGCTCACTATCGCTGCCGTATAAGAACTACTTTTGGGCGGATTTTGATAATTAATAATTGCTTGAAAAACTAGTCCACCTTTTGGACGGTTCGTCATATATTACATTAAAAGTGACGCCATATTATTTTTCTTACACGACTGCATACATACAATTGCAAACAAGTCTGTAATAAAAAAAAAAGACGGTTCATGCAAAAAACACCGCAGTCGGTAGGATTCGAACCTACGCTCCCAGAGGGAATCTGATTTCTAGTCAGACGCCTTAACCGCTCGGCCACGACTGCCTTGGTGTTACAGAAAGTATACCGACATATGTGTTCAAAAGAATAATAGGACCAACTATCCAACAAAACTTTGATTTAACACTTTCATACATTGCATATATGGTACGTAACAAGTTCGGAAATTAGTTTTTTTGGAAGAGTACACAAAATTTTAGGACAAGCCACAGGCAAGTCCTGGAAGTTTGCAAGTCAAAAAAAACTATTTTTTCAGCAACCGTAAAGAATAGGTATAGAATAACAAATCGATGAGACACATTATTAAATTTCTTTGTAGAAAAAAATCGAACATTTCAATTCTTATTTGTATTGTATTATATTTGATTTTCAAGCAATAATCGTGCTATAGCAGCAATTGCTGCATTGAAAATGTCGAAGGCACATCTTCAAACTTACTATCGTTGTGGTTTTTTTAAGTTTATTGCGATACTTGCAAACAAAAACCATGCAAACTTTCAAAAATCAAAATGTCAACTAATTCCATGTCAAATAGTCTTTATTTCGCTGTTACTGCTGTATACTGTGGTAATGGTATTTATCAAAACCATATCTACCTAGGTACCTAAAGTTTTTCATATTCACAATAACAACGATGTGAGTCTTCCCGGCCTAGTTCGGGAAGTAGGTACGTTCCCAGACCATGCCAGGAAGTAGGTGTCCGAAAAGTACCCACTTCCGAGACGATTGCTGAAAAAAAATTGAATCGCATATCAAAATATACCGAGTAATTAAAAATGTACAGTACAGCAGAAATGAAGGAGTGGTAGGTATATAGGTACGTAGGTACGAAATAATAACGGGTTTCATTCCGGTGTTTTTTCTAATTTTCAAACGGTTTTATTCAGCTAACCCTGTTGACAGATTCATCTGAAATTTGATGCACACATTTTAGGCCACTTAGTACCCTTTGAAAAAGATGCAAATTCAAGATGGCCACAGCTACAAAATGGCGGATTAGATATTACCTCGTAATTCTAAGGCACTAAATTTCCTAAACAGAATGAAAATAACTGAGTTTTAAAAAAAACATGTTTTTCCGTTAACCAACTGTCGCACCTCTACGAACGACAACCGTCAGAAGTCGAAACTTGTGCGAGCTAAGGATTAACGAGGTCTTACTTTTTAACGTGAAAATAGTAAAACATCGTGATTAACCACTTGGGCCCTGTCAAAAATGAAAGGAATTCACATAAAGAAATCCAAGCAGATGGGTATTTTGTTCGACTGCTAGATAATAGAGGTATGAAAAGTTAATTTCCTAACAAGAATTTATTATACAAAAAATAAAAATCAATAAGAAAATGAAATGTTTCTAAAGTAAATAGTTGTAGGAAAAACCCTAGAAAACCGTTGAACGTATTTTTTTTTGTACTTTGAACTTTACTTTTTTACTTTTTTCAATCTTGACTTTCTTTATACATTAAATCTTCTATCAAAAAAAGGAGTGAGAGAACTTGTACCGAGTTTTTGGAAAGTGTATGTATTTACGTACTTATCTCAAACAAATAAAAAAATTCCATTATGTAAAATTTCAGACTATGATTTATTTACATCCTTACCCCTACCAGGATGAAATGTGTTTACGGCACTGACCATAGCGTATTGAATGTCAAAATAAATCTCTCAAATAAAAAAACTGTATTGTCACATCGAAATTTATGGAAAATGGAGAAAAAAGATGTCTAAATTTAGATGTTCCGTCACGACTCCAAAGAGGAGATATTCGAAAATATCCTCTGCGATGGTCATATTCGCCACATACAAGTGGATTCAACTAGTCTATATGAGCCGTGCTATGTATGCACACAATCTTCACGGACTTGTAAGAATTATTACAAACACTCCCAGAGGGTATCTGAATATGAGTCAGACACCTGACAATAGTTAAGATCGTAACAAATGTTATGAAAATTACGGGAGCAAAAATTGAAATGTTTTGAAATCAGTTATTTCTTTCACAAAATATGTCTGAATACAATCAAACTACCATATCATTTTCATGGATAATAAACATGCTGAAATTATTTTTATTTTAATTAAGTAAAATTAAATAAATAAAATATTTTATAAATCACTAATGTTCTTTTACTGAAATTTTTCAAATGCATTACTTTCTATCTCATTAAACCTAAAAAATCTTTTGTGTTTAAGGTTGCTCTTTTTTATTTCTACGTCTCATGATCTTAGTGCATTTTCTCCCATTGTTTTTCTAACACCCATTTCAAGAATGTTGTTTCCTGTACTAGTTTATACAGGCCCTTCTTTGAATGGATGTCATATTTTTCTGGATATGATTTGCAAGCCTCGTGTCCATTTTTATATCGATTAAAAATGTTGAAAAATAGGACCTTTCTGGAAAAAGTGGGACCATTCTGGAAAAAAGTAAGACATAATTTGGGTTGTTCATAAATTGTTTACGTTTCATGATCCAAAACCTTCTTTCTCATAAAATATCTCTTTTGTTGCTTTGCCTGCAGCTAAGATCTCCGTTATTCAACTTTATCCTCTCAATGAACAGTGTTCAGAGAGTAGCCCTGCAAATGTTCTAAATAAATGAAAGTTTTCCTGTGTGTTTTTTTTAGTATTTTTTGTTTCTTATAGATCCATTCACCAATCTGAGTTTGGAACCCCCATAACTAGTTCAGGGCCTATATATGGATTCAAGGATCTGTGTCTGGCTCACTCGCCAGCTTTTTCATTGCCTATGATACCTGAGTGTTCAGGCACCCAGTACATAGTCAACCTTTATTCCTGGCGGCAGTTTCCTCAGTTCCTCAAGACATTCACAAACCAGGGTCGACATCACTTTTAAGTTTGTGAGTGCTTCTAGTGCAGCCTAGCTCTCTGAAAATATCGATCCGCTAATTTCGTTGAGGCCTAGAATTATTGTTTTTTCCCTTTTAGACCCAGGGTTCTTATATAAGAGCAATATCAAACTCTTCCTTCTAAAGTATCGCCGAAGCATTTTTGTTATACCTACTTGTACTATTTTCCAACATCAGTGCTGATGTAAAGGCCCTTCAAGTCCCTGAAAGTTACTATGCCCAGACTATAGTAGGTCATGAAAATACTTCCCTCCAGGGTCCCGAAGGATCTTTTTTCTATGACAAAGACCAGAATTTGACCTTCCTTTTCTTCTTTTCTGCTGAGGAAGAGTCACCTTTTCACTCTCAGGGCAGGATTTTGCTTACTGAGATGTGTCCTAACTCTCCCCTCTCATCTTTTTGGTTCGGTATGAACACCAGAAACCTCGGAAGTTAGTTGGCCTTGACCATGGGCGAGGTCGCCTCCAGAGACCCTATGCTAGCCATGTCCTTAGGACTCCTACGCCATACGAAGTTCTTTCAAACTAATTCTGGAGAGACTGGAGAGACCCATCAGGCCAGCCCATACTGGCTGGCCTGATTCTAGAGAAAAGTAATTTATTTATTATATCCCGGTTATTTTTTGCTTTATTTTCAGCCATGTATAGTTTGTCTTCAAAATATCGTTGTTTGGCAAGCTTTATTAGTTTTCTATAAATCGGCGTCCTGTATGTATTAAAATATGATACAAAAATTTCATCAGTTATGAATTTTTTTAATAGTATGTAGTGATCTCAAGTTTATTGCGGTATGACGTATAAGATACAAATGTTTTCCAATGAAAATTAGTAAGATATCTATAGAAAACTTCGGTTATTATTCATTTGTACTTCTAGTTTGTCTTGCAGAATATTTACCAATAGTTTTCCATCCTCGGCAAGAAATTAACATTGGAATCTCCTGCTGAAATTAGTGGCAACGTATAATACTTTTCTCCTAATTCTTCAGAGCCCATCCGCACCTTTCTATCGTGTCCCTATAGTAATATACGAAACGTAACTCTCGCTCTTTTTATCTTCACTAACTTATACCTCCCTCTCAACTTCCGTTCGTCTTGCCCGATCAAACTTTTCGTAACTCGTCACGTATCCATCACCTACTCCCCAAGTCAAGCGCGCGTAAAGTTTTAGTTGAAAAATCGCGCAAAATGGTAATATATTTTGACTGATTTGATTATTATTTTCAACTGTTTGCGCAATGAAAATTATTCACTCTAACCAAATATACATTATTGTGTAAGTAGCATACATAACTACGCTCGTTAAAATATTCAAGTAACGTATTCCTGAGACAATTATAAGAAAAAAGTCTATATGAACTTGTGTCCGAAAATGCTTCGTTTCGGAGATACGGGATGTTGGAATTGAATTTTTTTGTTTACTTTTTGAAAATAACACTTGCAAAAAAAAGTTATTTGCACAAAATTCGGTACCCAGGTTTTTTTTGACGCGGACAATCATAATTTCTTATTCATTTGCATGTAACATCTAGAGGGCGCTGCGTAAGCTGTCATTACTTATTTCAAATTGCCCTAACTTTTTTGACAGTAAAATTTTGGTACTTTTCATGAAAAAACCTAATTTCCACACCATTTCCAAGTAAAAAAGGTACACCTCCTCAACAACGCTGGAGGTGATCGTTTTCGAGATATTTACAATTTTCTATATTGATGCATATTACTTAGCTCCTAGGGCAAGTTCATATAGACATTTTTCTTAAAATTGTCTCAGGAATACGTCACTTGAATATTTTAACGTACTTATGTTACACCCTGTATAGCAAGTTGGAAAGAGGGAAAAAATGAACAGCATCAATGTAGGTATAGAGTACAAAATTGTGGAAGATTCTCAGACAGGCGAATAATGTGAAATACAGTTTAACGAAACTGTTCATTATAGGTAAATTGCTGAGCTATACTTAAAACTAGTCTAGAATTGAAGTTCCTTCAAGGCTCCAGTCTTTCTATGGATAAAAAATAATATCAATCTTTTCCAAAGCAACATTCGTTGAACTCCTGAACTTGGTGGAAACTATCGATAATTTCAACTGATGCTCATACAAAGAAATAGCAGTAATGAATATAATAATCGTGAATTAATTGTCGACCAAAGAGAATGTTCTAATAATACGCCAATGCAAATAGTGAAGTAATTTGAAATCAATGCTCCCAAGATGATTACTTACATCCAATTAGTGCAATCTCGGGAATGAAAAGAGACGAAACGACTATAATAAAAGAAATTCACAGAGATTGAAACTAAAATGAAATTGATGCTGGATTGCAGTTATAATTCATAATTATAGATTGCTGTTTCGAAGGCAAGTTCTCAACATACGTTATCTATATTTGATACCATACTGAAAATTATCTGCAACAGAAAAATATGAGATAATAAACAACGATATATATCTTTATAAAGTTCGCATCGAGCACTACGGTGTGTGTTTTCACGTCGTTTGCCTTATGAAATAGAAAGTGTTTCAGAGAATTAGATACACGAAGGTCTCGAGAATATTGACTGCAATTATCACCAGGTATCGGTAATCATATCGAGAGAGTGGTAATTGTCACCACAATATTTCGTATAATAATTGACAGATTGCATAAGATCGCCAACAGAAAATAACATGTGATTTCTAGAAACTTTGCGGATCGTTTTTCCGTATACCATGTGTAAAGTACAAAATCTGTTCTCTAAATTATTTAGTTTTTTTTCAGCTTGTCACCTTTTGAGACATTGTGTTTTTTAGACTCCAGGTTCCGAAAATGAAATCAATTCTGGATTTTTAAACGAAACAATATGTATTTCATTATATTTTGGTTATAATTGTATAAATATAATAATAGCAGTGATGAAATGTTGGTTAAAGCTTTTGCGGCCGAGATTTTCAGTGTTGCTATCTTCATTCGGGTTTGAAAGCCATCCTAGTTTGGAATTGCATCAAAACGTTTCGCCAGCAGGAGTGGTTGCTTTAGAGGTTTATTCATATTGATTAATCATCGGTTTTCCTGCCTTTTTTATATTATTCGAAATGAAGGCGGAATAGCCAAAAATTCTATTTTTTGGCGAATATTTCAAAAACACCCACTGATATTCTCGATGTGAAAAGACTCGATCCTTTTTTCTACAATGCAAACTATAGACTAACTTCGAGCTGGTTGTTGAATGTGTGTTTTTCATTAAAGTAGATTGGTTTGTATGTAATTCTTATAGTTATGGTTTCATTTGTCTTGTGTTCTTTGTGATTTTTCATCACAAAAAGGTTGAAAAAAGGTAGTTATTCATTGTAAGTACACTCATGACAGAGTCTTCTGTGCCTATATGGGATAATGCAGTACAATATTTGTTCATAATGTAATATTTGCCATACTATATACCAGAGTAAAATTTTTTTTTTCTGTAAATGAATATTATATTATATTATTATTGTATACACGCGAAACAGTGACCGACCGTACATATTGAGAAAAACTGATATTTTCCGTTTGGATACCTGTTTAGTATTGATGATCGACGTTACTTCAATTCGTGAAACTACGGATACAATATATCTATTCAAACTACGTAGGTTTCTTACAGAAATTTTTCAGAACCGCCGATAGTGAGTTACATAATTTGGGTCAGTGCAAATGCACCAGAGGAACTTTCGAATTCACTTGTTTCATAAGAGAATGTATACAGCAACTGGGATGGTTTATAGAAAACAGGTGTTCATCGAGCCACAATGAAAACACAAACAAACGAATTTAGCAATAAATTTGATAAATAAAATAAATAGTAATGACCAACCAGGGTTGGCAGTGACTTGAAGTTCTCTTTTAAAATTAATTTGCCACGAAAGACATATAATTTTCTTGCTAATTGGAGCATTATCTGTATCCAAGGGCTTGTTATAAGATATTTATTCATGGAGTAGGTGGATTAGAATGACGGCTACTACAGAGTTTCTGTAATAATTCTGGTATAATCTTGATATGTGTTTATTGATCAAGTTGAGGAATAATGGCAGTATTTACCGTCAATGAGAATAGCAACATTCAAGTCGATATTTTCAAATTACACACGCAGTTCGTACTCAGAATTTATTTGGTTTCATGTTTATAATTTAAGAAAACTTTAAGGCCTTCGAGCGAAGGCCATGACCAGAAATCAGGAATTTGGGTCCGATATATAGAGGATGTACAGTATATAATTAGAGTAGGTATGGTTGAAATTAACACCAAATAATAAAAGTAACCATACTTTTCAGTTAAGAAAAATTGTCATAAGGGTTAACAATTTGATATGTTGTAGTTTCAAATAGATTCTTGACAACTTTTGGCCACAAAAAAAATAACAACTACATATTCTGGCTCATATACTCGTTATGTTGAATAAAACCTCAACAATTCATTTTTATTGTCACTAGATTAAAAAAATTAAATACTGATCACCATGGGACTGACTTTCCAGGAGAGACAGCCGGAAATGTACTCGTATATTCTCTGAATATAGTCAATAAGTTGATCAGAAAAAGTACAGTATGAGTATTTTGTTGAATTCTCAATTCCTTGATAAATAAATAAGTTCAGAATGTTCAAAAAACTAAATAAAGCTTTCAAACCTGCTTGTTCAAGACAAGAAGTGGTAAACAACTTGGAAGGCAAGATGATCAGATTCATTACTATGGGATATATGAATCAAAATATGATAAAAGTGTAAAGACCAGGCTGAACCTGCCACGTAAACTCCTTCCAAAGGACATGTTACCATGATTCGATTTCGTAGATCAGAAAATCTATTATTTCTCAACACAATCTAAATTTTGACTATTGAATAAGTGGAATTATTGGAAAAAATATCTCCATAGGTAATTGACTTTTCTTTATCTACAAATAGCTAACGTTCAGGAAACAAATTGGTTTCTGAAATTCATAAATTTGATAAGTTACTATTTTTTTTTAGGTTCATCTAACTTTTCGATTTGAATTTTCAGCTTGCTCTTCATTATACTTAAGCTAATTATCTGTTTATCTAGATTTATTGTTCATTATTCAGATTATAAAATGTTGAAAATTCGAAAACATGAAGAAACAGTATATGAAAAAAGAAAACATTTAATTTTGATAATCGATGATTTTTTATCCAAGCGCACCAAAAAAT
>WOGN01003779.1:0-14835 GCA_015342105.1 Leptinotarsa texana
ACACGTGTCGAGGTGTAAAAATAATGATTTGGTGTTGGGAAAAAACTCCAGTAATATTCATTACTACACCAAAGGTTCCAAACAGTACATCATAAGTGCTATTGTTTGAAAAATTGTTATGAACCAATGCGTTTTTTGTAAGATAATTAAAAAATGTTTTTGAAACAACCTTCAATGCAAATAATGATTGGAGAACAACTCTATTTTTAAAAATATTAGGATTAACGATTACATTTTTTCTATATATTTTTCCTTTTCTTGAATAATGAACAGAAACAACCAAGTATTATTTCTCGGAAAGAAATGTGTTTATATTTCATATCAAATTTAAAAATATATGTTTACTTCATCATTCTCACCTGGTTTTTTATGTATAAACTCATTATAACTTATAGACTAATTGAAAAACGATAAAAAAATTCAGAACTCATTTATTCTCTGATGATATTTAAAGAACAAATTTAGCCTCATCTTCAAATTTTTAGCATTTTTCCATAAAAGAAATCTGGGATTTTTTTTCAATTCTTATGTTTAAATATCTCATAAACTATAATGAATAGGAGTACATATTTCACTCATATAAGTTTCTATCCGACATATATTTATCAAAAATTTCATCGTATCAATTTTACTTCTAATCTATTATTTTCTGAATTATGAAGTTAACAAAAAAATTTTTCCTTGAGTTTATTAGCCTAAGCATGTTACAAACTGAAAATGAACTAGAAATTGTGTTTATTTCAATTATGAATTCTCATTAATGATTACACTCTTTTCTGAGAATAGTTTTTATCTTATCCAGCCCCAGTCTTCCGAATTCAGCTCATTACTGAGCCAATATTGCTGAGTTGATTGCTTTTTGGAAGTTTTTGAGTCCATCTATGAACTTCGTATCACATCATCTCGCAGTTACATTGCTTTTAAACTCTCCATACATAGACAGTAATAATCGTTCTCAGACTTACTTTATTTCTTCTTTGGAAGAAAAATGACAATAAAATATCTGAACGTACTGCCTCCCAGACGTCTTTTTGATATTGAATAAAAAAAGTATTTTTTCTTAGTCAACTTCGTGTTTTAGATACTTCTTCTTCAATGGTGTGCAATGATAAGATTATATATAAATTGATATTCCTATAAGATATTTTCATACAATACAATGTCGGTACAATACCAACCAACAATTTTGAAAATTATAAACGGAGTTATTAAAATTTTCTACAGGAATATGTAATTATTATATATCTGCAACATATTGAGGGTTTCATGAAAAATAAATACAATTTGTATGGTTTATAACCTATAACGACACATGTTGTTTGACAAAAGGATATTTGAGGTGTGACAAATTCTGTGAAGCCATTGAAGAAAAATTATTTGTCGACTTCTTCGTCTGTATTTTCTTTGGTGTTTTTAGTGTTATCACAGGAATTCAGTTAAATGATAACAATGACGGCACAGTCTGATTTGCGTGAAAATTATAAAACTACTTACTATAGTAGAAAAATGAGTTTCTATAAAGACTTCCATGTATGAGCAAATATTTCAAATGGCTTTTATGGCCTTTTGATTTCGACATGAGATTTGTACAAGTTATCATCCGTAATAAGAGTACTTACGCCTTGTAGTTTGGAAAAGTTTTTTCTTGGTTTCAAGTTCTGTATTCAAGATCGTATACTCTATCAACTCAGTTGCCGATAAATTCAATAAAAAACTTTTATATCAATCTATGAGCTAACCTATTTTCAGTAAAAAATATAGTTATTTCTTCATATCGTATAGATTATCTTTGGGTAAATTTGTAAAAATTTATCAATTATTACTGGCGCATCGTTTATTATTTCGAATTATGTCAAGTTTTGAATATGGTATACTTCCTACTTCGACCTGCTTTCTATTTCTACTCAAATAATATTCATATACAGTGCAGCAAGAGTCCCTCTTTAGACTATTGAACGGAACAAAATATCAAGGTTGGACATTGTTTACGTAAAAGGGCACCATTTTTATAACTTTTTGATTACAATGATATTGCACATAATTCCTCGAAAAATCCAGGAGTATTACATCAGGTGATCTAGCGGGCCATTCTAAGGGACAATGTTGCCTATCTACCGGTTTGAGTGAATAATTGCGAAACCCAGATGAGTTCTCAACTAATGTTACTTTTCAGTAAGATGAAATACCTGCTCATTATGACAAGTTGTTTTCAAAGTTTTCAATCATCCAAACCGATGAAAAGGCAGACGTGGTCTCCCAAATGAGTTCTCATTTAATGTTAATTTTCAGTAAGATGAAATACCTGCTCATTATGACAGGTTGGTTTCAAAGTTTTCAATCATCCAAACAGTTGAAAATTACCCACTGGATCACCTAATATGATCTCCCTCGACTTTTTGTAGGAACCCATGTTTTATTCTTCAATTCTAAAGTATACGTTACACAATCGCAATTCATTCGATCGATTAGAAAAGAGATGCTCGTTTCAATATTGTTTGCAGCTTCTCTTATAGAATATAAAATTGATAATAGCGCATGAAAAGCTTATCCGATTTCTAGATATGAACCAGCTTTAATAAGCCCTAAATTGACGATGAAAAACATTCAGCTAAAACATTCCAGCTGTGCCGATCTCGGTATTCTATTAAAATAAGTTCATTGGTACGGTTTCAGAGAAGAGTATCACTTTGGAATGAAATCATATCCACTTATTCGAAATCAAATAGTATAACTACAACTCTTTCCAAGAATCTTCCTCAACTATGGCGTTTCTTGTGAATCAATTTTAGGTGAGAGGTAGAACGGTAATGATTCGTGAAACACAAGAACAAAATTTTCATTTTCAGAAATAGAATTCACACTGCCTACAATTTCATGAAAGTGAGGTTCGATTCAAATCGTATAATCAAAGTAAACGATATTTTGTACTCTTAAAGTTGTTGCACACTCCAAGGCCAAAAAAACTGATACTTAAAAATGAACTGGTAGCGATCTAGTCCACGAGGATTGTAGACTTGACGGTTCGTATTGGATAATTTTTACTAACAGAGTTTTATGACTGGCTGAAGAGTCATAAAATTAAATTTGAAGTCATGTTACGGTGACGAATAGAAATCGGAGAATGCGAGGATGGTTAACGCCGTCGTGTTCATTTGATTTGAGTGTTGAAATTCAATATTGGTGCAGTTATAATTATTTAATAATGAGTGTAATCTGTTTTTCCGTTAACGAGCTGTCGCACCCCTACGAACGACAACCCTCAGAAGTCGAAACTTGTGCGAGCTAAGGATTAACAAAGTCTTACCTTTCAACGTGTGATTCCTAACACGGCTTGGACTAGGACTTGGCTCGACTAGGGCTTGAAACACCGACCAACATAGCAGTCAATTCGAGTAAGTGAACAAAGCACCCACGTCGAACTGCCTGGCTACTGACCGACGCATACTTTTTCCAGTGTAGTAGATAATTCCAATAGCGATGGTGAGCAATGTGAAAAAGAGATACCAGTAAATAAGATTCGGATGCATTTGAATATTGAAACAGAGAAAGTATGTTTGAATGTATATTAGAATCTAAATCTCAAGTTTAGTTTCGAGGGAAACAAACTATTACAAGCAACATCAGATTTGACCTAAATTTCTTTCTCAATTGTACATAAATTAGTCAAAAACAAACGTTATGAACGCAAGACGCGATGTGTCACAGTATTACCAAAACCCCCAGATGTTCATCTAATGAAATCATTGAAAAAACAATATACGACTGTTACAAAAGCAATGAGATCCCTACAAGTGAAATCATAAGAAAGAAATTTAATACTTCTGCCCATAACCTTATCTGCTGTGACAAAACTCTTCAGAATTGAATGAAAATAATAAACAAACGTCGAGCAGTTATGGAAAGGACAAGAATAGTGGAATTGCGTAACAAATACTTAGAACAAATAATTAAATATAGACAAGAACAACGGCAAATTTTCTATTTGAACGAAACTTGGTATGACACTCACGACACAGTTAAAAAAGGGTGGACTAATGATTCGAGAATGTGTACGCCTAACATGCCTGCAAACAAAGGATTGCGACTAACTATTGTGCATTGCGCAGGAAGTAAAGTATAGGTTCCGAATTCTTTAAAATTATGTTGAAAAAAACTTGAGGACTACAATGTTGACTATCATAAGAACATGGAAGCTAATATTTTCGAGGAATGGTTTGAAAACACATTGATCCCAGATTTGGATGCGACGAGTGTACCTAATAGTTCTTGACAATGCTGTCTATCATTCGTGACAGCTCATCAAAGTACCGAATAAAAATTCGAGGAAAGATGAAAAACAAAAGTTATTTAGTGGATAAAAATTTGTATTTTGAAGATTACTATACCAAAAACCAACTATTTAAAGCTTTACAGACAAAAATATTTGATAAAGTGTATGCCCTTTAGAGTATTGCTGAAAAGTATGGACACACCATATTGAGACTTCCTCCCTATTTTGGTGTTTTCAATCCCATCGAGTTGATTTGAGGAAAATTGAAACAAAGCATCGGGCGTAAAAATAATTTAAGAAATTTGATAAGAAGGTAATAGAGCTAATTAAAGAAGAAGTATCTAATATCACCAAAATGTACTGGCAGAAAATAATTTAAAAAGTTATTTTAGTTTAAAAAGACTATATGGTATTATTCAGAAGTATTTTCAATTATCATCCTGTTATTTGAATATTATAGTTAGCTTCCTAACTATAATATTAAAGGGGAATTGTTGGAAGGTAGGTTGCATTATATCGTTTACTTGAAGTATACCTGATTCAATATTCGATTCGATCAATGTAAAGCAAGTGGCCCTTAGAAGGGCCACTAATTTTCTTAAAAATGAAATTCAGTAAATTTGGAATCTAATGAAATTTTGGCCAGTTCAAAAGTCGAAATTTAATGAAATCCCAAGTTTGAAGATACATTTTTGATGAATTCCGTATTCTTGGTAAATTCAGAGTTGTCGAAATTCAGTTGATGAAAAATTTATTTGTCATCAGTTTCACGACTCAAAACCGGTATTATATTTTCTGGAACTATCGAATCTTATACTCCACCAAGTTATTGTGTGAAATGTGAAATAAGTAGTGAACACAAGTGCTCGCCCACCTTCGATCCACGAAATAGCTATGAGCACGTATATCCTGCATCTTGACTGAGTTCTTTTACTGGTGGTGGGAAATTTGTTATATGGGAAACTGCTCGCTCTGTCCTCTCACTAATGAATACCTGTGTAGGTAGGTAACACAATTAGTCTACTTCCTGTTGTGAAGATGTGTCAGTTTTGCTTTCAATGCTAGAACCGCAACTGAGAGGACCATCAATTTTATAATTATTTTGTACTTCATTCATTGAATATAACATTTCTAGAAACTAATATCACGGATGTTATCAATTCGCTTCATCTGCTATTTTCAATCTATTGAAATATATGTTATTATTTTCTTTGTATTGAAAATGCTCTCTTATCGTTTTAGAATTTTTGTCATATTCTTTGATATGATATGATAATGGAAACTAAGACTTTTTCTTTTTCCAACAACTTTGAATTATTGGCACCTACAAGACTAATTAATATAACATTGTTGTCAACATTTGTTAGGGAAAATGTTCAAATTGTTTTTAAAATATTATTATAATTAAGCCCTACTATTTTTCGACTGAATTTTATTCCATAAAAACGAATATCTGAAACTTTATCACAAAGGTGTTATACTTATTTAGCTCCTCGGCTGTATAAACTTATTCCAGCACATATCAAAACTATTGTTGACATTAATATGTTCAAAAATAAGCTTAAAGCTTGGATCTCAGGTTTGCCTAGAGCACAGATACACCAATATGTTGATGTGAAAAATACATATTACTACAATGTATAAATTTCTGTAGAAGATGTATGTGTTTAGAATTGTGTAATCTGTATGTCAGTTTCGCCATGGTTTGTTTGTTTCATTTTAAAAAAATAGGGTGTTTGATTGATGTGTGAGTGATGTTCGATGCAATGTACCTATTGCGATTGTTTTATTATATATCCTAAATGTTTTTATTTATATTAATTATATGTGATTTCAATGTGATATCTGTATACAATTTTTCTAGTCCTTTTTTTTGTGCATACTAAATGTTTTTATTTATATAACCACATGTGATTTTGATGTGATATCTGTATACAATTTTTCTGGTGCCTTTTTTTTTGTTCATACTAAATGTTTTTATTTATATTAACTAAATGTGATTTTCATGAGATATCTGTATACAACCTTTCTAGTGCTTTTTTTGTTCATACTAAATGTTCTTATTTATATTAACTATATGTGATTTTAATGTGACATCTGCATACAATTTTTCTAGTCCCTTTTTGGTTCATACTGAAAGAAATTATGTCATTAATGAGAAGAGTATTTTGGAGGATATTTGTCATCAGTATTACTAACAAGAGGTAAAACTGTGAAACTTTTTTCGTAGAAAACTGGCCTCACCACCCTGCTAATCTGACGTCGATGGATTTTTGTGATGGTTCATGTACCAAGTTCCATACTAGATATTCATTCGAATTACCTCCAATTGATTTTATGATTTCATGACACTGCTATAATATGTTAAGATATCAATAGAGAATGATAAACTCTAATTGTGTTTGTGAAACAATCAAAAGCCACAATCTATATAAACAGTTAGAAATCATGATTCCAAATCATTCAAGGACAAAACACAAACACTACAGGAGAAACATTGAGGCACTCTAAGAGCGGCGCCTGTACGAAAGTAGCAATTCACGTTGGATTTGACTCACTGGAGATTAAATTCATTTGGGAAAATGTTCTCAGAAAGTTTATTCCACATAAACGCAGTTCTCCTAATGAAAGAGTTTCTAAACAGTGCAGTTGAACCTCAAAATGATGAGTAGCCACAGTCCGTCGCATATTTCTGATATGTACCGCTCTTGGTGTAATCAAATGTCCTCCCGTGAAAGTATATGTAAAAGAGAAACAGACATCCAACCTTTCTTCGATGTTCCCGACTATCAAGATTGCAAGTGATGTTCGTGTCTCCAATCAGGCGGATGCCTCTTCTTTGGATGGAATTCAGCAGATTCAGGGTAAGCTTAGGGACTGAGTTCCATACATCTAAAGCATCAAAAGTTGCTGGGGTATGTACAGTTTTCTGGTTGAGAATAGTGTTCCAAGCGGCGACATGATTGTGCCAAGACATATTGGTGTCCATTTTAACCACCAACAAACTTATTGAAGCAGAAACCCGAAATGTCTGTTCTGACACTATCATATCATCTTCAGTGACATTTATCTTTTTGAAAAAATCGATGCCTGGGTTTTCGTGGGCATTTAATTGAACTTGGTTACTTTTACTCCAATTCGAAATTACCTTTAGATCCTTATTGAGATATGCAACCTCCTGTTGCCTGTGAAGATGTGCATCCGCAGACGATATCTTGGGACCCAAGTTGACTGACGAAACAAGTATGCTATCATCAGCAAAGCTATATATTAGATTCATGTTGTTTTTTCCAATGAGTCGTTGATATACAATAAAAAGAGGGTTCGAGACAAAATGGATCCCAGCGTAGATGGTGAAAGTGTTCGTGAGATATCCATCGACGGCTATTTGCAGAAAACGTTCTTTCATGAAGCTGGAGAGCCATACACCAAAATGATCCGACAATTTTGGCCAGTAAACCCTCATGCCACACACGGTTAAAGGTTCGAAGCGCAAATTCAAGCGCAAAAGCTTTCGACTCTCTATGTTTCTCATTTGCATTATTCCATAAATGAGTGTCATACGATAGAAGGTGACCTGTTGATCTTTGTTTCCGAAAGCCATATCGATGATCCCTCAAGATGTTGCTATATAGTTATTTAAAAGATTTTTCTTGACCTTTTTGGAAAGAGACTGAACGCAAGCAATCTTTCAAGAAGGAAAAATTCTTTCGTTTTGAGACAGGTTGAAAAGTCTGCAGAATACTGGTGCGAATTCATTGGAGCACTTTTCTATGTGAGATAACTTCATCAGGACCAGACGCCTTGTTGATATTAAGCTGTTTCAAAATTCGTCTGACTAGACGTTGTCGAAAAGTGATTTCCAACATTGTGGATTCTATTGGGAGAATATTGTGAGTTCTTTGCTTTCATTTATTCTAAGTTTGCAGCTGTTGCGAGCATTAACAAACCTAGTTCGGTTGTCGGTACTGGGAGTTTTGCGTCACTGAGGAGGCTTACTGTAAGTCGTTCAGAGCTGTACGTTCTTCATTGCTTTGAACTTCCTACGTAGAGACAACACCATCAAAATTCTACCTGCAGATAAAGAAAACATTACCGTGGTGATGAATACTGATCTGTATGAACAGAAGATCGAAGAAGTTTTTGAGAAGGGACAATACACGAACATCGTACAGGACCATACTGCATCAATTGAAAAAAGACAAGTCTATTTTTCAAAAAAGTAGAGATTATCGCCAACATCGCACCACAGTAACTACCTACCTAAAATCCACAAGAAGGATGTTCCGCTCAGATCGATCATCAGCTCCAGAGATTTGGCTACTCAAAACTTGTCTAGATTTTCACTCCTAAAAATACAACCAACCATTACAAGAAAAAACATGATCATTTGTGAAGAACTCAAGGCATTTTGTCGAACTAGATGTGGAAAACCTTCAAACCAACGTTCCGGTCAAAGAAGCACTCCAAATCATACAGGGGAAACTATCCAAACACAGGGACCTGGAAGATAAGAATGAACTTACCTATAAAAGTAATAATGGAATCACTAGGATGCTGTCTACTAAACTGTTTTTCCACGTGAAGAACGAATTTTTTACACAAGATGAGGAACTGCCAATGGGATCGCCACTTTCACCGGTTATATCCCGCATATACATGGAGTGGTTTGAAACTCTGGCCACAAGAAACCCCGAGTCTGGTTGAACTGAACTAGATCTCTTTCCTGAAACACATCAACAGCGTAAGATGTTCCATCTCTTTCACAATGGATAGGGAAGTCCACCACGAATTGCCATTCTTAGACGTAATGGTGAAGAGGACCGACGCTAAGTGGGAAACATCTTTAGGGATACCGAAAACCTATTCACACGGGACAGTATCTGAACTACGAATCCAACTGCCATCAATCGACTAAAAGAGGAATCATCAAGACTCAAGTAGACCGAGCATTTGGGCTATGTAATACGAAGAAAGATCTCGAAAAGGAACTAGACATCATCAAAAATGATCTTCAACGGAATGCTAATCTAAAGCGATGGTGGAACAGACTTTGGCTAATAGACAGCAAGAGTCTTGCAAGAAAGAGACGCCGTCACAACTAGTGCTTGCACTTCCCTATATCAGAGGATTATCGGAAATGATAAGAAGAATTGGGTTCAAGTACAACACCGGATACCCTGTGAGTGCAGAAAATCCTATATCGGTGAAACTAAGAGGCCATTTAAAGTCCGCATTGCCGAGCACAAGAAACATACCCAGCGAGCGGAAACCAGCAAATGGTAGAGCAAATTTGTACACATCAACATAACATGTAGTGGTCCCAAGCTGAGATCATACACAGGGAAGAACACTGCTACAAAAAAAAATTTAAGAAGCCACATACATGTTGTCTAACAATGTATTCAACCAAGCTAGCGTAGAGATACGCAACATATGGAAACCCATAATCAAGCAAAATATGGCCAACTCATGCCAAATGGTCAGCTCATCTGCATGTAACTCCAACGGTATGAATATTACTGGAGCTCAATCCCAACACCAAACCGTTATTTTTAACACCTCGACACGAGTTTCAATCACCGAGTGATCATCTTCAAGAGAAAGATTAATCATCTTCTTGTCGAGGTGTTGAAAATAACGGTTTGGTGTTGGGATTAAACTACAGTAATATTCATTACTACACCAAGTCCAACGGTATAGGCAACGCACGTCAAGATGGCTCTCGCGGGCAAATATTTTTCCAACTTGCTTAATAATTGTCGTTATGTTATGAGCAAAATTTCACAAAACCTTTATAAATTGTAGCCTATGTGTTATTCTGATATATACACTGATATAAGCATACATCCATCCTTACAAACTTTCACAATTATATTAGTATAGATAGATAGATAGGGAAGGGTCTAAGTGATCATACCGTTGTGCTGCTAGGGGTGATTTTAAGTATACTGAGTTAAATATTATGGATTTTGATATTTAGGAATTTATGGATAGTACGAATTGATGAAACATAGCATATACTTTGTGCCTGCCCCGCTGGAAACCGATTCAGGTTTTTAGATTTTGACAGAGCCGTACTCTTATCATCTGACCTGAGAGACCACCCACCTTACAAACTAATCAACATCGTTGAAAAGCTGGGTTTATTTGGTCGAGTGTGAATAGATGCAAGCCATAATAAACCCTTGCGGATTGCGGTGGAGGGTCGAATGAACCCACTCACTTTAGAGCTAACCTAACCTTACCTAGTACGAAATCCATTAGTTTGAGATTTAGAGTTTCTTCATTATCAGTAGGTAACAAATTATACACATGCGACATTTCTTTGGCCAATAGTTTTTTGTATAGGGAGTTGTTTTTCGTGGTAGAACTGAAAGTTGAAAAAATATTTTTTGGCATTTGGAAATATGCGGATTTTGTCAAATAAATCTATCTCAATACTGCAGTTCCATATCGAAATTCCGTGGAATGAATTCTTACCTGATAGTGAACCATCTTCAGGAATAATTTTTTATCACCTCTACCATTTAGAATGCTACATAATTCAAATAACTTTTCAGTTAAAAGAAGGATGAAAATATAGGCAATACCCAATGAAACCACTTGAATTCACCTTATTGAATATTTTTATTTTTTTGGAATATTTAATATTTTCCACTGAACTGAATTGGATGTCAATCAATCCCTTTTATAAATTTTATGATTTGATTCGAAATCAAATTTATATAGCTCGCTGCTTTGGTCGCGACTTAGATTATTCATCAAAAGATGGTACAAGTCTTCTGTTTTTAATAATTCAATAGGAAACATTGTTCAGAAGTAGACTGAAAATGATTTGCAGCCTCATTTGTAATTTTTGCATTGACGTTGCGGATATATATATAGCCTCTTCTCAACTTTTGAACGAAACAAGGTATCGAGTAATCAACAGATTCATATTCGTTCTGAGTGGACAAACAATAAATATAATTTGAAAAAATATAATGAAAACTCACTCCAGTTCATTTAAACAAATATTCGAACTGTTCACCATCCAGTTTTTGACCATAATGAAGTTTGCTTACAAGTTTATTTTCTACTTAATGAAATGATTCTGGGGTGAGTGTATCTGTCACCTATTCCTTCATAAGTATCTAGTGGACTCAGATCATGTGATCTAGTGAGCCAATCTATATGGCCACGTTTGTCTATCTACCTGACAAACCCAAATTAGTTTTCAAATAATGTTATATTTCAACAAGAAGAGGTGTCTCTTCATTGAGAGAACTGGTTCGACAGTGATTAGATGACCAATATCCAACTCGTGGATTAGTAAATGTTCCTTCAGAATGACCCCCCTTTTACCTGATATGGCACCCTTAATTTTTTTTGGTGGAAATTCGAGAAATTTAGATTATACATTACACAACCCCAGTATATTCAAGAGCTCATGATTGGAATAAAAGGAATTACCCCAGGAAATTCTCTATAATGTAAGAAATGAATTAGTAAACCAAACCATTATTATGAATGAATGATGAAATGTACCAGAGTGAATTTTAAATAATTTTTTCTTGAAATTATGATATTTATTGTTTGTTTGCAAATTCTGAAAAATCATATAAAATGTGTAAAATGGGACAATAAAAATAGTGGAAAAAGAATAATATGGGTGGTAGTTCACTGCTGTTACATGATCTTTAGACCTGGAGTAATGGTGAGTGTACTTCGGCTGATGGAGGATCACTTCAATAAGTCACTTGACACACTACCACATACATATTTTCGATACATAATGAATGTACCCTTTGCTGATTTCATACCAAAATAAATGTGAAGAAATCAGTCTTGGTTTTCCTGAGAACTGCAACTTATTCATTAACGCAGTGTCTACAAACAGGATTATCAAAACGATTATTCAACAATTACAAGTGACAATCTCATGAATATTTTTGGAAAAGCAATTAGCATAGAATGTCTCCAAAATCGTGGGATGAAATGTTTCTGAAGTGAAAGTTTCTACGAATAAATTGTGTTATACTTACACAGGGTGCTTCCTAACTGCGGTACGGAAATTCAGGGGGTGATTTGTTAGGTTGCTTTAGGGAAAAAATATCCAATTAACTCATGTCCGGGGTTGCTTCTTTTTTGAGATACAGGGCGTTGAATATTTGAAAAAATTGTTTTTATAAAATATCAACCGATTTGGTTGAAATTAACTACAGTTCTTCGAAGTAATAGCTCATTCAGCCCTAACTAGATTTGAATTATTAGATTCAGATTCAGTGGCTGTGAGCATCACAGCCAACAATATTGGGGAAAAAAGTACTTCACTGACTTGTTGTAGTTTCTCATTTATTGAGAATAATCTACTGAATATACATTTTTTGTCGCCTTTGTTCTTCATATCCAGCTTCGTTTTCGAGAAAAAATTGAATCCACTTTGCATATCATGAAGACCAGCTTTGGAGACCAGCTGACAGTAATGGTGTGGTCATATCAGTGGAAGTCAGAATTGTCAATTGGCAGTGATTCCATCAAGAATAATTTTACTAACGCTGAAATGGCAGACATGCACTTCATTTATGGCAGAACGTATAACAACGCCGGAACAAGAAGAAACTTTACTTGATGAGATAGAAGAAGATCCTTCAAATAGTACCAGAAAGATTGTACTATAGCTATAAGTCAGTCCAAAAACCGTATGGACAGTTCTAAAAATAAACCTTCTATACCCATATTACATACAGTGGATCCAAGCTCTACTGTCTAGAGATTTTCACCCAAGATTAATGTTTTACAGGTGGTTGTTTCATACGATGGCAGAAAATAATAATTTTTACCAAATATTTTATCTACAAATATTTATTCACGAGATGCTCTTGTGAACTTCCACAATAACCATTTTTGGGACAACAGAAATCCCCATGTTATTAGAGAAAGTCATTTTCAGCAACAATTTTCGCTGAAAGTTTGGGTAGGAATAATAGGTAATTACCTAATTGGCTAATTTTTTCTACCAGCAAGATTAACAAGTGAATCCCACATGGGCTTTTTGCGAAATCATTTACCCATTTTGTGAAAATAAGTGTCGGTACTTGTAAGAGGCAACAATCATGTGGTGATTTTTCTTTATGGGGTCATCTGAAACCTCCTGTTTATGAAATTCCTAAATTATAATCACTCATAGAACTACACAAACACAGTTATCCGATTAGACCAGTGGTTTCCTTGGTCACTGCATGATCAGTGAAATTATCAGAAAGGCTAATCAATATCATCTTGAACCATTGTAACTTTCAACCAAAATTCAGTCTACGGAATTCATATGAATTAATCAACAAAATAAAGAACATACCTCTACCAGACAACGCAAAATTACTATCCTTTGATGTGCAGAATCTATTTCCCAGCATACCTCCTGATGTTACTATTAATTTAGTGATGAAATTATTAGATAAAAATTGAGTGAAATAATTGACCTTCTGTCATTATGTCTCAAACAAAATTATTTTCTGTTTAACAACAATATTTATTTCTCCTCAATAGATTTAATTATGGGAAATCCATTAAGCCCCTTACTTGTAGAAATTTTCATGGATAATCTAGAGAAGTCGATCCTTCGACTGAGAATTTTTTTGTATTGGCATAGATATGTGGATGACGTTTTGGTATGTTTTACAGGTACTTACAGGCAATTAAATACTTTTCATAGGGATATTAGCAGAATTCATGAAAACATCAAATTTACTATTGAAATAGAAGCAGACACCTCAATCAATTTCTTGGACTTAACAATTAGTAGAAGGAAAAACAAACGGATGCTACGATACATTACGATTCTACCCATCCTTATCAACACAAATTTCAAAAAAGAACTTAATATCATCAAGCAAATTGCGGTTAACATTGGGTTTAAAGCAGAATTAATAAACAAAATACTTGCCAAAAAAGTCTACGCAAAAGCGATTCGAGACGTTTTTTCTACTGATAAAGTAGATAATCAAAATTATAGAGCTTCAACGTATTTTGTACAACCAACGGAAAAAGTGTCTTTATTTTTGAGGAAACGAGATACTAACATGGCATATAGAGCAAACAATACGTTGAGAAAGTTGGTTAAAAATAATAAAAATAAAAACAAGACATCCAAATTCGAGAAATCAGGAGTATAATTAAAGTGTGAAATGTGCCCTAAGGTATATATTGGTCAAACTGGCAGAACATTTAGGAATCGAATCAAGAAACATCATTCGAACTATGTAAATAAGAAAACAAATTTAACATATTCAATTCATCATCTAGAAGAAAATCATATATTCAACGAAGAGTTCGAAATTTCGCACATAGAAAATGAAGGTTTGAAACTGAATCATTTGGAAGCAATAGAAACTAATAAACTTAAACATTCAAACATTCTAATGAATGCCCATCTAGATTTGAATATATCACCATTATTGAACTTGTTTTCTTAAAAACCTAGAATGAATTATTATTGATGTAGATGTGGGGTAATATGCTTCAGGTTTTCATAATTGTACTGTTACCTTATGTAGAGGTTTAGGTAATTTTTTGGAGGTATT
>WOGN01003780.1:0-14833 GCA_015342105.1 Leptinotarsa texana
AACAGGGTAAGGGAAAAAAATAAATAATACATGATTGGTTTATTAGAAGCAATTGCAAATCATAAATATTACCCTAAAAAAGCATATGATAAAAAAAAACCGTAATAGGGAACTAATTTTTCTTTGCTAATCTTTGCTTAAATGTCATATTCTAACAGCACACTATTGGGAGATCATATAGTTATACAAATAACAGAAATACATATTCAATCAGAAAAAAAGTGACATATTCTTGACAAATTGCAAATTAACAAATAAAATAAAATCGAAGCCTATATAAACAACATTACAACTCAGACAAGAAAATAAATCAATTTATCAGTAATTTTACACAAATAAAGTTTTCAAAACTAGATACCATTTTGGTGAATAACAATAAAAAAATTACTATCGTCTATCAAGTTCTGCATTCTGCTTTTGTTTATCCACAATTGCTAGAACATCACTTGGATTCTGAAACGAAAGAAGAAATCAGCACCTCATCTTTAGCCACTATTTCAAATATCTAGAAAGGTAAAAATATGAAAATAGTTACCACAAAAAAATATATCTTTTTTTCAATAAAAAACTGTTTAAATGGGTTAACTCCGTTAACCAACCCAATTGTTGTCCGCGTATTATTATTTAACATACGATTCCTGGCAAAGTTAAAAGGTGCTTGAACATGCCTTGATCAGAAATAAATAACCAATTAAAAGACGTACCTCGAGTCCCTTTGAAGTGGACAGAAATCTTTACAAAAAAATTGTCTTTCAAAATATTCATTTTGGAACCGTTATAGGAATTCAAAGTGTTTTGTGAGTATTATTAGAGGATCAATGAAAAATATAAAATGTTTCATTAAAATACTGTAACTTATGACCATACAAACACACTTAAAGGTATATGATTCGCAGTTTAAATAACAACATTCACTGTTTTCACGTTATTGGAAATTATTATTTCTCCTTTAGTGAGTTTGGTAATATTTTTACCTATTTCTTACATTCCTAAAGGAAATATATTGAATATTTTCAAGCTGAGGAGGGTATATTCAATTTGTTCCCAATGAATAACATAAAAATATTCCTGAAGTGATTACAGAAAGCAAAGACGTTTCGGAATTCAACAAGTATTTACATGTTGAAATCAGAAAGTGGCAGTCATATGTAAGTGCTTTTTATACCTACTGGTGCCTATTTTGGTATTTTTTATATTATAAATTATTGTCGGAATTTTAAGTACCTCTCTCGTTCAATACAAAATGAATTCGGTCTAAGGAAAAATCAAATTTTATTCAGAGAAAGTGCACGTATTTGAAACACGATGAAAGATATGTTCAAAACAAGAGATTGGTGAATTTTAATCATCGTGGAGGATTTTTCAGTTCAAATTGATATGCACTTGCAGATCTCGGCAAATATAATAAAGCATGTATGAAAAATATGAAGCATTGATATACTTTTTGCAAAATGAGGGCAAAATTAAGTTTACCATTTTCTCTTCGATACTACGTATACAATGCAGTACTTACTGATATAGCGGTGTTTCTTTCTCAAGTAACCCAAACACCTCAATTTTATCCAATTATAATACTCACCCATGAAAACGTGTGTAAGTCTCCAGTCTTGTAAAATCTGTTCCTTATGGTAGATACAAAATAATCGGAAAATAATTGCACTACCTACAGACACATAAAACACTTCCTCCTCAAAATCACAACACACAACATCACTTTCCAACACATACATGTGCGTACGCGATGCTTACATGGGAATTCCCCGCTCCCCTCTCACAAAATATAGTCATAGGAAGACCAGAGTTGTCACATCATTTAATGTATGATAGGTAGGTAGATCTAAAGTGAGAGGGTCTATTCGACCCTCCACCGTAACCCATAAGGGTTTATTGTGGCTCACACCTATTCACAATCGGCCAAATAAACCCAGCTTCTTAACGAAGCCGATTAGTTTGTGCGGTGAGTGGACTTTCAGGTCAGATGGTGAGAGTACGGATCTGCCGGATTCGAAGAACCTAATTCGGTCCCCAGCGGGGCAGGTACAAAGTATATGCTCTGAATTTTCATCATTTTCCAGACAGAGGCGACACACACTGTCTTCCGACAGTCCAAGTCTCTGCATGTGATTCAGATTACAGTTCATCCCTACTGTAGTCCAACAACTGTTTGGAATCAAGCTTCGAAAGGTGAATAAATGCCTTGGAGTGAGCCAATCCTGGATGATTCTCCCAGAAGTCCATAACTCTTCTTGCCATTCAGGTGTTCAGTTTTTGTTTGGCAAAGCCCAAAGCGTTGCCAATGACAGGTTCTGGTCCAATGAAGCCGCTGTCAGCACCCTCCTTTGTAAGAGAGTCAGCAGCTTCATTGCCTTCCAGGCCAGTATAGCCAGGAATCCAGACCAGAGACAATCTTTTCAGAGTTTCGCTTGGGCCGTCATGTATAATACTAACACTGCTAAATGGTTACATATTGCTAATAATAGTAAACGATTCAATCTATTTCGAAATTCAAAATTATAGCCTGTTAACCTTATGGAAACTTGAAATTTCTTACGGTATCTTCTGATATTTGATTTAATTTGGAGTTGATGAGTTTCTGAACAATTTGGATTCATTTTACTTCCACTTTCACCAATCCACTTTTGAATTGTGACTTTTCACTGAACCTAAATATTTTTTTTTATAATATTTTAAAAACCTATGATTGACCATGAATTGAACCATGGGATCTAAATTTACTTTATAAAACTAGCAACATTGTACTACATTATTAGTTTCTCATAATACCAAATTTGAATCCTTTTCAGTAATATCTATGTTCAACTAAAACAGTTTTTTTCAAACTGAAATGAATGAAATACTTCTTTAAAAGAAACCCTATTCATTCTATATGAAATTTCTGTTATCTTTAGTCGATCATAATATAGTTTTGTATATAGATCCACAAGACTCTTGTTATAAAAGAATTGAGTTATTTGAAGGGATACAGTTTCAAATTTAAACAAACAATATTTGTTCAGATCAAGTTAATATTGCTCTCCATTGGGAACAGTTTATTTTTGTCTTCAAATAGGTGGTAGATTTTCAGATGATATTATATTTTCTCGATTCAAAATAGTTCATCTTCGCAATAATATAATGAAACGAATGATGTAGTTGAAAGGCCAAGAAATTTGATTTCTTCGTTGAAAAAAGTGTGATTCTCTTGTGGAATATGGCGCTGTTGGCATGAAGTAATAGTTTCTCCAATAGAGATAATAATTTCAAATCAACCTATGATCTTCTTTGAAAGAAATACTTTTTACTGTGTAGCACGAGAATAACAACTGAACAGCAAGAATCTGCGTGAACATGAATTGGTTACCCAAATATTGAACATGGCGGATTAGTTTTCAAGAATACAAAAATGATTGTTCAGGTTCTCCTTAAGAAAATGATGTATTTGTGTGAAAGATGATACATCAGAGAATGTCATGTGTTTTCGTAGCTTTATATCTCAATACACATTTATTTTGAAGTATAGGGGTGTATGCTGATCGATATAGAATTTCGCTCTCTATACATACATGCTGTAAATTTTTTCCTTAATTTTCCTTTTTTGCCTCTTTCAGTTTTGCACTATATGATGTTGAGCAATTTTCGGAATTCAAATTGAAGTAGAGCGCTGCCAAAACGGGCCGAAAACCTAACCATACGCTCAAATGGTGCGTGGCATGGAGAAAGAATTGGGCGTCAGCTCACATGCGGTTTATTATGGTTTAAAACGAATTGGAAAAGTCAACGAGCTCGAAAAGTTGGTGACACACAATTAGAACGATTAACAAAATTCTCACGTTTCGAGGTCTGTTCTTCTGTATATTTATGGAACTGAATCGATCCTTTTTTGGACAGAAATAAAAAATGGATCCTCTGTGACATTGAGACATGCTTAGGACAGTGGTTGGACACGAAATAAAAACCTAGGCACTTCTTAAAAGCGCTTTCAAAAAAAGTCATGGTTAGAGTATGGTGGTCAGTGGCTGGTGACCATAACTATAAATTTCTGCAACCGGGTCGAATCATCACATCAGTCATATTGTAAAAAGTCGACGAAATGTACCGAAAATTGTGTCAGTAGCAGTCGGCACTGGTCAACAGAAGAGGTCCGATCCTGCTCAGCGACGAAGCTCGTCTGCACGTTTTACAAATCACCGTTCGGCAAAGCCAATTGAACGAATTGAACGTCGAAGTTCTGCCTCACCCACCATATTCTCCAGACCTCTCGCCAACCGACTACCATCTTTTAATAATTGAATAGAACTGGCCTATACTTAATGAAAATCCATATTTCCAGCAAAAACTCTATAAAGTTTCTTTTAAAATAGATCGATGTCATTCTTACCAGTAAAACCTCCGCCAATCAGGACCAGGCAAAAACGGCCTGAGTCAAATTTATCGAATCCCGAGCACACAATTTTTTAATGACAGAATTGATCGACTTGCGTTAAGATATTACAGTTGAAACTTTTTAAAATAACGCAATAAGTTGGTATAAACTGTTCACATCAGTGAAGATAATTCCTGGAAAAATAAGCAAACTCACCGTGCATTGCGCAACAAATGGATAGTAAGTGGACAAGTTGAAAGAGAGTCTGTGATTCACAACTGCTCTAGCTTTTGGATCTTTTGGATATAATGTGTCATCTTTTCCGTATTGTTCTGCCAGGTACTGGAGAATTGCGTTACTGAAAATAAAATAATTATTACCTATAAAATTAAATGAAAATTTCCTTTTACTCGACATAATTTTCTAAGATATAGTCATCAATAATATTCAACACGAATAATATTGTGCTATTATGATTTGTCATATCTGCCAATTCAATAGTTTTTCAAAAAATTGAAGAAGGTTACTAGAATTATAAAAAATCAAGATGGTACAGTAAATAGTTTTTCAATTCTATATTGATATAATGAATTTGATTCGTCTGTGTGTCTCAAAGTTTTGCAATCCTATATATTTCCCAAAAAATGAAAAGAAGTAAATTGAAATTTTTCATGTCTTCCTCATGATGATTTCTTCAGCTGATACGTAATCTTTTTTGATTTTCAATAGATTATAGTCACTTTCTTGGATACTTTTTAGCAAATTTCAGTCTTTGTGAATGAATATCACGAGGAATATGACGTTATAGTTACCAGAATTGTTAATTTCTCTTTGAAATCATATTGAAAGTCAAATGGCTTGGATTATATTCAATCACGGTTTGTCTGTAAACAATAGTAATGAATATTTCGAACATAGAAATTGAATACTTGGAAAGTTATATTTTTCAAAACCCAACTACCAATGTTCGCTATCTTGTATTGAACGTAATTTTGCAAGTTAGTATAAACATAAACATTATTTGAACGTTTGGATTTGTTTTTAGAATGAAACGATAATAAACTCACCTTTCTGCCAATAGGAAACCATTGTCATCTAGGACTGGTAATGTATGTGGATTTTTCTGTAAAAATAAATTATGATCATTTGTGATAAACTTACTGACCAATACTTTTTACAGTTTACAGAACGATAGTTTTTCAGACGTGTCTGTTGCTAGGTATCTGCAGAGGTCTCTAGGGTACAAATAAGGAAAATATTGTATGTAATTTAGTTTAATATTTCTCTTGCAGATGATCACTTGGTGAGTGAACCACATGTCGAAGTGTTAAAAATTACGGTTTGGTGTTGGGATTGAACTACAGTAAATTCATCTTGGAAGAAAATGAAGATAAATACGATAGTTTATAAGAAGACATTGAAAATAAAGAGAAAAAAAACCAATTCAGCTAGATGATCGCATCAAATATTCGTAGGAAATTCCATTTGTTTTTTTCTGAAATGAAATCCCAACCTTAAAAGTCGCAACCTTAAATAGAATCAACAATAAATTTACGAAAAGAGATATAAAAAGAGAAGAAGTTGTTTAGTGGCGGAGGAATTAATTTGAGAAAAACCGAGAGTATAGTCTTGAAAATACAAAAATTCAATATTCAGATGAAACTTGGTTGAATCAAGGTCATACTGTATCAAAGGTATGACAAAATTGAGAAATAAAAACTTGTCCACAAGTTTTTATTGAAGGCCTCTCAATAGGATTGAATGCACCAGCTGGTAAAGGACGGAGGCTCATAATAACTCATATAGGCAGCGATTCGTGTTTTTTAGAGAACGGCTTGTTACTCTTGGAGTCCAAAAAATCTAGCGATTACCACGAGGAAATGGACGCACAAAAGTTCGAAGGTTGGTTTTTAAAGATGTTTCCAAATGTTGAACCAAACTCTGTTTTCATCATGGACAATGCCTCCTACCACAGCAAACAATGGAGCAGTCACCAACAATTGCCTGGCGAAAAGCTGCTATCATCAACTCAAAAAATATCAAGATAGATCACTTAGGGTTGATTTTACATAAATCAAAAGAAAACTTTTGCTAAAAAGAAAATCTTACATACGATTTGAGATACACTCGAAGTTTTCTAGGAATGAATTCAAATCACCTGATGGCGATCAGTAACAATTTAATACAATAAAATAATTGTTTTGTTTATCTTGTAAAAAACAGTAGAATTATTCTGATTGCTCATCAATACAAAATTGAAATGATTGGTATCATTATGTTTCTAACTTTTTTTCATGCATATTCCCACCACACCATCCTCTACCTCTTGCATTGCGAGTAACACAAAACCTCCAAGACAGATTTAACTCACTGTGGCATACTGAAAGAGGCATATCAGTCAGGATGACGAGATTTCATAGTCTCATAAAGTACCTTCGGAAAGTGAGAATTCAGTAGGTTTTCTATGGCTATCACATTGGTACAGGTCAACAAATTTGGGAATGCCTATGATAGTTCCAGCGATTCTGTCAGTACCAGTACCAATAACCACTTGTCTACTCTTCTTGTTTCTATGATTCACCTCATTCCATTGACCATCATTGGGTAAAATGTTATCATTTAGATGAACTAAAGATGTCATTATTTCTTCCTGTGTTTTTAAATGTCCATTACTTCCAGCAGGAGTGACGATATATTTGGCAGCACTGGAAATATTGGCAGCACTAGGCTCAGATAGATTGATGTAATTTTTACACTTTTCCTATGTTTTATTTTTCATCAGAGTACGTGGTGATTGTTCTGGCGTGACTAGGGGAATTACAACACAACTGGCAACACTGGGAATTTTTGTGTAATATTCGGCGATTTAGTATAAATAATACACATCAATATTAATATTGAAAACTTAACTTTTTCTGATATCGCTAAATTAATATCGTTTGATGTCCAAAATTGACTTCTCAGTATTCCCCCAATTGAAACAATTGGGGTGGCTGAGCGTCTCTTACACCAAAACCATGTAGGTTAAATTAGGTTATGTCGAAAGTAAGTGGGTCTATTCGACCCACCACCGCAACCCATAAGGGTTTATTGTGGCTCACACCTATTCACATTCGACCAAATAAACCCACCTTCTTAACGAAGCCGATTAGTTTGTATGGTGAGTGGTCTTTCAGGTCTGATTCGGTCCTCAGCGGGGGTGGGTCTGCTGTTTCAACAGAGGCGACACACACTGTCCTCTGACAGTCTCTATATATAATGATTCAAATGACAATGACCTGTCAGAAGGCCTATTAGAGATCGTAGTAAATAGTAAACAGGAAATTATAAATTTGACGAAAAGTTCCTTTCATGCAACGAAGGATCGTTTGATCAACAGTTTCTTGTACAAACATGTAGATTATATTTCAGTCTGTTGTACTGGAACAGCTATCGAGACAAATCGGTAAGTTTGTCGAATATGTTAATTCGATTCACTCGTCAATAAAATTCACCACTTAAAGGAACATGAATAAATCAATAAATTATCCAAACTTGACTGTTACGACTATTACGATGATTTTGCAATTTTCCACAAATCATCTCATACAGACATTATCATACATAATTTCTCCATACATCCCTACCAGCATAAAGTAGTATGCTTCACAGACTATCAAATATTCATCTGTTGGAAAGTAATGTTCATAAAGAACTCAGTTCTATCAAACAAATGGCTGTCTATAACGGTTATAAGATAAATATTGTTGACTCCAAACAGCTCTGAAAATAATTCATGGACCAGATCTACCCAACTTCAAGAAACAATAGTGTCCGTTATAGGACATTGTCATATTAGGTGAACCCACCAATAATATCGTTCGTTATTTGAAAAGAAATGTTTGGACGTGGCTTAAGGAGAAAAATAATTTAGGCAAATTGATTGAAAACAATAGGACAAAACTTCAGTTTCGGATAGATCTGGAGTGTATGAGTCAAACTGGTGGCTCTCGTTCAAAACTTTGTATTTCCCAAAGGGTACACTTTTTCCCAAATGACTAAATAGCTTATAAGTAATTTCTTCAATGGAAAGATCAATTCCACATTTGCACACCATCTTTAAGCAGAAGTACATGAGTTCACTATGACGTGTCACATCTAGATGAGAAACGTTTCAAACTCAATCTTTCAGAATGTTTACGAATGAACAGATTTGAGAATTTCAATCATTTACTGAATGATCAAAAAGAATTGAATACATTCTGTTGCTGAATAGTTTTTCCAATTTAGAAACTGTTGATTAACTGATACATATTCATTTTAAATGAGTTTGCCATTTTTTTCATATTGATTTCATTTTTAACATCAATTGGGTACTTTATACTATAGAAAATATACAGGTTGATTCACGGTAGATGGTATATTAGACGTTTCTGGTGAACCAGATATCGGATCACTTTCAAAATTCAAAGGATAGCATATTCTAATATTTTCTACCAAACCAGATTATTTTCGATAATGTGATGTTGCCACTTCCATTAGAAAGTAGTAGCAACTTTGATTTCTTTAACGGGATACTCTGTATATAATTTTTTTTTTAATCTTCAACAATTGCTGGATAACTTTTCTTGATATTTCTCTATACCTCTATACCGTTACCGTTTTGGAAATATGATCTAATTTAATTTTTTTTCTTCGGAAATCATCACTTATAAAAATGCTGATATCTTTGAGTTGAGGAATACTATGGTATCGAAATTTGGTTTGGAGTCAGGTAATACTTGAAGTTTTCCAAACTCCTGCATAATCTCCGTTACTTCAATACAGGATGGTGAAAAATACAGTTTTTTCGTTTGTTTGAAGAAGTTACTGAACGTTGAGTATTCCAAATAGAGTACCCTGTATATTATTACAAATTCAGGAAGCTGTTGAAATTTACTTCATATCTATGTATCACGCTTATACTAGTAAAGTTATAACTAGTAAAGTTTCGGACTTATGAGAATTTATTTGTGAAAATGTCCCTCCAGAATGATATTCTCATTCGGTATTTTGTAAGCAGAATATGGTTACTATTTGACAGTAATGTTGTGACATTCTTCTGATAATATAGTCACGACCCTAATTGGGTCTTTTGGTAACCAGTTACCAATTTTCACTTATTGAGGATTCAACTCCTAATTTCGTTCCATCAATTCATTTGCCCAGTTCATGAGGTGGGGCGGTAAATGAATGAAACAGTTGGATGAAATCAATACATCTATTTAAACTGAAAACAACATAACCGTACTCACAAATAGCTCATCATAATATCTGACAGTGGGTCACACCTTAGGAGCCGCCTGCAAGCAACTGTCTTCTGAATTTTCTTCAATCCCTCTCTTTCAATATATAGGTAGTAAATCGTTGTTAGCAATTCCAATTCCCATTGTAAAAAAACAATATTAGCTGAAGTAGTGAAACAGCATTCTCCGCAATTATAATTGATGTTAATATTACTTGATACAATGTGAATTGGATACTTCCGGATGTCGCCCTGTATTCCGGGAAAATAACGATGAACTGATATTTTTAAATATGAATTTGGATTTTACTGGTTTTTCTCAATAATTTGACAATATTGACATTATCGTCACTACAGAAGTTTCGAATATCCTCAGAACAATGCAACAAAACTACTCAAAGGAAGTTTTAATGATTTTTTTTATTATCTTCAGACAGTGTGATGAAATGGTCGGCTGAACATATAAAAAGTTCAACTAAAGGTATCCGAATCTACCGCAAATGACCGTCAAGAAATGTAAACGAATTCAGAACGATTTCAATGCATTTCGATCAACTTTGAAAGGATAAAAAAACTTGCCTCGACACGTAATTTCTGAAGACAACCATATTAATGTCTTAACATATTCTCACGCATTTCCTGAGTAATCGAGAAGAAGTGATGAAGAAGATTTGGGTATAAAATATTCATCGGTTCAAAGAATCTTGCGAACATATAAAATGCATGAATATAAATTCATCAAAATTCAAGCCTAAAAACAGTCAATAGAGACTTAAATTTGGTGAAATGATGTTGATACGCATTTAATGTTTTCTGCATGTTAATGGACAACAAATTGAGGTACGCAATATACGAGGAATCATTATATCCAGAAACTACCTGAATAATGTAGAGAATACTGCAGAGACCTTCGTCGATAATTCGAACCAACTTTTTGACGATCGGTGGATAAAGCGCTTGCGACCATGGAATTGATGATTCGAAGATATTTTGAAATATTTTACATGATTGTTTTACTTTTTCATAACTATAAATATCAATATTTCCACTTTCAAGTTTTTTCGTGTTTTTATAATTCCCAAACATATTGAAAACACGCATAAATTTCTTGAGGTTCATTAGTGGTGTATTCGGATACCTTTGGTTGAACTTTCTACATGTTCTGCTGAGAGTTTCATCACACTGTCCAAAAATAATAAACAAATTCATAAGAACTTTATTTGAATAGTTTTGTTTCATCGTAATGCCGGTATTTGAAACTTGTTAAAGAACGAAAAATTATCAGGAAAATGTCACAACTTTACTGTCAAAGAGTAATAATGGTTTGCTTACAAAATACCGAATGGAACTATAATTCTAAAGAGACATTGTCACAAATGAATGCTCATAAGTCCGAAACTTGACTATTTATAAAGAAAGCAAATTTTAACAGGTTTCTGAATTTGTAATAATACACAGGATGTTTTATTGAAATAACAACATTTCACAAAATTCAATTCTCTGTTGACTGTCTCGAGGTTTCATTGGTTGAATTTATATACATACATTTGTTGAAGAACCGATGAATATTTTGATGATATTTGAACCGATGAATATTTTATACACAAATCCTCTTCAGCTTTTCTTATCGATTACTAAGGAAATGCCTGAGAATATGTTAAGGCATTAATCTGGTTGTCTTTAGAAGTTACGTGTCGCGGTAAGTTTCTTTGTCCTTTTAAAGTTGAGCTAAATGTATTTAAATTGTTCTGAATTCGTAAACATTTTTTAAGGTTCATTTGCGGTAGATTCGGATACCTTTCGTTGAAGTCTCTACATGTTCTTTAATTTCATCACACTGTTTTGTATTAATAAACAAATTATTAAAAACCTTATTTGAATAGATTTGTTCCATAATTTCAAGAATATTTCAAACTTCTGAAGTAACGGAAATGTCAATATTATCAGAAGAATGTCACAAAATTACTGTCAAATAGTAACCATGGCCTGCTTACAAAATACCGAATGAGAGTACCATTCTGAAGGGACATTTTCACAAATAAATGCTTATAAATCTGTATAGGTTATGTGAAAGAACGATACATAAAAAGAAACTCAATTTCAACAGCTTTCTGAATTTGTAACAATAAACGGGATATTCTATTTGAAATAATCAACTTTCAGTAACTTTTTCAGGCAAACGATAAAACTGTATTTTTTACCGCCCTGTATTGAGTTATTGACAATTACACTGAAGCATCGAAAGCCTCCGATATCACTCAACTCCAAACCAAATTTTGGTAATTGGTAGATACCTTAGTTTTCCTTAGCTCAAAGATATAAGCATTTTTAGTTGTCATGGTTTCCGAAGAAAAAAATTTAAATCAATTCATGTTTCAGATAGATTCAGGAAAATATCAAAAAATTGTCGTGTTATTGTTGTAAATTCCGAAAATAATATTATAAACAGATTCCATTTGAAAAATCAAAGTTGCTACTATTTTATAACGAAAGTGACAACGTCGCATTGTCGAAAATATTTCAGTTGGGTAGAGGATGTCCGAATATGTTCTCTCTAAAAATATAAAAGTTAAACGTTGTCTGCATCACCAGAAACGTCTGCATCACCAGAAACGTTGTCTGGTTCACTAGAATCAGCCTGTAAACTCCGACCCAGAAGTTTTGTCTTTATTGTTTTGAATCAGTTTTTCTTAAACTATTATTCGTAATCCACTTCTAAGCATTCTTTCTTCAAGAAACAATGTCCTATAGCGGACTTTACCGTTTCTTGAATTTGGGTAGACCTGGTTCGAGGCTTCATCCACCGTGAATGCTCCTGTACATGGAGCTTTGAATATGTAGATTTTAGTTTATATAGTAGTTAGTATAGTATTGTATAGTATATACGAAGTCAAATTCGAAAAGCTGATGTACCGGGTCTGACAAATTTATTACTTAATACCATATGAAACATCCCACACGAAAGTAATGATTTAAAAAAATTACCACCCTGCCCATGTCATACAAAGAAAATGTCAAGTTCGGTAGGTATTCAGTTTTTATGACATTCGAATTGAATTCGTGAATACTTTAATTAGTATAGACACGCCTGAAGGAGCAAAACACGTGTTGCTTTTCTGTAAAATTGTTAAGTGAAAATCTCATAATCAAGTGTTTTTTGAATATGTTATGGATTTTCATCAAGTATCGGCAGATTTCATCACATACCGTGGTTACAATCTACTTTTAGTGCTGGCAGCAGTGAACTTGGCAACAGTGAAACTGGCAACATTTACTAGATATCGCCGGCATTAATAGTAATTATTAAAACACTATATTTCCTAACCTGCGGTAGAAGTCCATTATATCTCGAAGTGGAGTGTAGTAGATCTACGAAACACAATTTATTATCACCCTCAGATGTAAGAACGGTGAAACCATCAATCAGTAACATGTTTCCAACCTAAATAGCTTCAACACCAGCTAATAATTTAAAAAGTATGAAGAAGAAAATTTCATAAAATCACATGTTACCAATAAATAATTGGTCACAATGACATATTAATAGTAATGAAGATTTTTTTACTAAGTACAAAATTTTCATTTTTGCTAACATATCATTTTGACCAATCATTCATTGGTAACATGTGACAATTTTCTTCCGGCGATTTTGAAAAAAAATTTCAGTGTACTTACGTATTTTGATGCGTAGATTACGAATCCGAACGAAAAAAAGCGGCGCTCGGTAAATTTTCGTTTTGAGGACACCCGGTGATTTTGAAAAAAATTTTGCGTTCACTTACGTATTTTGATGCTAGATTACGAATCTGAAAAAAAAGCGGCACTCACCCTTTTTTTGAAAGTTACGGCCCTTTAAAGTTCTGAAAAGGGCAACTTTTCAGCCTTCTTTTTCACAAAGTAAACTATTCAAAAACACAAGCACCTATTCACTAGGTCACCTTTACACCTCATTCCTCTTTCTTTGACACTTCTCACTTCAATAATCAACATTTTTCTTATAGAAAACTTAATTTAAAAACGAATGCTTCTCCTGGTGACATTCTTCTATTTCTAGATTAGTTACTATTGAAATTTCAGAAAAAAGCGGTAGGTATTTGCCGCCGCCTACTATTTCAAATTCGTAATACACCACCAAAAACCAATTTAAGATCTAAAGAATGAAGGTAAAGAAACATTTGAATTACTTTAGGAATATTGACTGTATCAGTCCTACAAACCATGCCATAACCTTGAAAACGTAGAGAGATATGTAACCAAAAAGCAGCTCTGTACATTTTTTATTATTTTTATTGGAAAAATGTTTATTATTGAAGTGAAAGGTGTCAAAGAAGTTTATTTTGTGAAAAAGAAGGCTAAAAAGTCGCCCTTTTCTAAACTTTGAAGGTCCGTAACATTGTAAATGAGAGCCGCTTTTTTCTTTCGGATTCGTAATCTACGCATTAAAATACGTAAGTACATTCAGAATTTTTTTCAAAATCGCTGGATGCCCTCAAAATTTTCTTCTCCTTAATTTTCAAGTAATTAGCTGATGTTGAACCTATACAGGTTTGAAACATGTACTGATTGATAGTTTCACCGTTCTAATATCTGAGGGTGATATTAAATTGTGTAGGCGACTTTGAGTTTTTATGCTATGTAAATTATGTTTATTTCACGTTCAAAAATGATATGATTTAGTTGGAGACACGCCAACTGTTACTTTTTCTTCTATAAGGATTATATATTATCGGGACATCAAGGTCAGGACGTATTTGAGCTTATTGTGGCGATTAAAATTTCTAAATCATCAGTTCTACCCTTACCTGTGCAATTTCTTCTGGCAAAAGCTGTTCAATAGATTCAAGATCCATATTCACCAGTTCATGTTCCAACTCTAAATATGCCAATGCTTGTCTGACAGCCAAAGATGACGGTCCATCCGATAAGGAATAGAGTGTTATTGGCATATTGCAGACGATAACAATTTATTATTGAAAATTTAACACTTGTTGATGTTCACTTCTGGTGTAGTTCACTTGAACAGTTGCTGTGAACTTCGTAAACTGACTGAGAATTTCACTTTGGCATTGAACGTATGTCCGATACCCGACGAAAAAAACAACAACAGAAGTTTTTTCCTTCAGGTATCTGCCACACGTGCCTATAAAGTCGTTGATTCACATGACAAGCAAGGATGAGGTGGTTTCACCTCACTCTTGCCTATAAAT
>WOGN01003781.1:0-14832 GCA_015342105.1 Leptinotarsa texana
TAACGAAAAAAAGAAACAGACTGGACATCATTAGCCGAGGAGATTTAAGATTAACCCTTACAAAATTGACGCCAAATGTTGATAATTTATTATTACAGGATCAGGTTTATCCTTCTCACTAAAAATATTGACTGATTGCTCATGTTATTTTATTTATAGTTTATTTTATGTTCATTTAATGTTACGTATATTTTACATAACAGATACAAAATTTTATTTTGAGTAGTTTTGATTTAAATTCAATTAATAAATGTATAAATTAATATGTGTTTTTACTTTAAGTTTTTAACACTAAACTTCACTACAGTTAGAAATTTACATGAAATCAATATCAGGTAAGTAGGGGGTTTACCCAACACGGAAAAACATGACAAGGGCCTACGACACAAAAAGTTTGGGGAACTCTGGTCTAGAAGCTTTCTTTTTTTTAAGAAATGCCACCTTGGTTGAGAATAAATATTTCTTCTAGGGAAATCAATTCATTCAACTTGAATAGTTGAGTATTAAGTATATAGGTCATTTCTTTCAAGTAGTCACACAAATGAGGTAAGTACCTGGTGATAGTTTCCAAATATGTTAAGTGACTCAAATAATTATTTAATTGTTATTTTTTTAATTACTTGCTAATTACTTGCCCACTGAATATCTAAAACAAAGTTGTTATTTGCTTTATTACTTAATCGAAAACTTAGCTGATAAAATCAGTATCATTAATGATAGAGAAGTGTGTGCAGTAGCCGACTTAGGTAGCCGTATAGGCATTGTAACAAAAATAACTCTGTGAAACTCTCAGAACTGATGGAAATGCTCAAAATGCACCTACCACTTGAATGGGGTTGGCCAAAGTGATATACACTGTCCGTCCACAGTAGTTTTAATTTAAATTCAATTCAACGAAAAAATATTTGTAAATGATCCACAATTATGGACCCCAAACTCCAAATTATTCAAACCAGAAGATATAATGTTATTTATATGCTTAACAAAGCTCAGCTTACTATGAAACAAAACCCCTAAAACTGAATACATATACTTTGCATTTTGATAAATTCCTTTGGAGTTCATTATATTATTAGAGCATCAAATTTCAAAAATGTTTTACTGAGATTAGAGAAATTCTCAGTCTTGCGGTGTTGTGACAGATATATAAAGTTCAAGTCATCTGCGAATAGTGAATGACCGCATGCTAAGTTGTTATAACCTTCCAAAATCTAAAAAATAAACGAAGCTAAATCAGTAGAGAATTTGGAAAAGTATATTATTACCACATATGACTGCGTGATATATTTATATTAGTTTTTAGTAAGAACTTTTCATTTTGTTATTTATTAAATTTGAGAACAGATTTTCTACTGATCTGTATTCAGTTATTTTCGAAATTGTGAAGGGTTGAAACCCAAAAAAAACAGTGGGAAACATTGAGGCTTTTTTCTTTCGAATACGATTTTCACTTATCGTGCAACGTTTTAATGAAATCTTCACCACGAATAAATATCTGCACCTGTTCAAAAAACTATATTAAAGGGTCGAGTTGAAAAATGTCACAACAATTCACTTATCCCGGGAAACACAAAGTGTCCAAAGTGAACAATTTCGCACTCCTGTGAAAATATTTCCTCACACCACTTATTCACTTTTGAGGAATTCTTATTACACCACACTTTCCATGATGAACCTAATGACACCCAATTATTCGTTTCTATAAAGGTCAGTCGACGACAAATTCCACACACGAGTTTGTCTCATCAACTTGTTTTCGTTTTCCTTGAACGTCCAGAAAATCGTCTACCAATTACCCATTATGTAAGTTCCAAGCTTCATAGGAAGTTCGCTAATTCGCAGGACCATGAAGCTCAATATCTCCTTCGTACAATCACTCACTGTGAACTGGCCGTTTAAGGTCCATTCGTGATGTGAACGGTGTTTAACGAATAAGTGAGGAAGTGGATTTTTAGTGAATTAAGTTTTCAAACGGGCGGATTTGTACCACGATGAGGCAGACGCAGGCTAAGCCGCAGCTGGCGTAACGTCTGAGGTAATAATTTCACTTTTTCCTAAAAATTCTGGATTGAAATTCCTGCTACCATCTACATCTTTGAGACAATTAACAATCAAGTTATATCCGGTTTCTTTTCGTTGATGTATTCAATACAGAAAGTTTCGGTTTGTTGTAATGAATGTTGTATGAATGTATGGGGTTGCTAAACAATGATCTGGTATTCATTTTCAGTACTTTCCGGGTTTCTCATTTGAACCCTGAAATCATGGTTAGAGCACATTACATCAATATCCAGTGATCTCAAGTTTTTGTCCTGGTCGGGTACAAAGGAAGCCTAGTTTAGAAACAGCCCTCTTCACTGGTTTTGACCTCATTCTTCACTTGTTTTCAAACTAATACAATGAAAATACAAGTGGCAAAAAACATAGAAAGTTTTATTTCTCATTTTTCATGATGATATCTTTCCACGTAGTAACGGCTATATCCATCAATTTATTTTCACAACAGATCTCTGAGAAACATAAATGTTACAAAAAACTCATCAATACACTTTATTGTACGTTTATCACTATTTCTCATTGTTCATAGTGAAAAAATCATACAATAAACTGTGTTAATGAGTTTTAATATGGATTTTCATCAAGTGTCGGCCAGTTTTGTTTAATTATAAATGATATATTTTGTATTCTTGCCATCGTTCTTCATTTTTCGAAGCATCCTTTTCTTACTTATCTGCTGAAAGTTATGCCCTCAGAGTATCGTAATTTATCTGCACCTGTTCTGAAGAAAAATTTCGAAGACGCCATGCTGAGTGGGCAGCTAAATTCAATAAATTTTGACAAATGCCGATACTGCCAGTTATTATCCTGTTAGTTATTATTTTTATTATTATTATTTAAACAATCTTTTCAGTGCTTGTATTTCGATTGTCATATTCCTGAGGACATAATTTGGACTGTCCTTGAATTGTTTGTCTTTTGTGATTTAATGCTTCCCATATAATATGGAAAGCTGCCTCTTCTCTGAATTGAAGGGTTTATATTTTTAAGAGTGATTAATTTTTTGGGAAAGAAAGTTTTTGGCTTTCTACTACTTCATCTTTATACAAAAGGAAGGAAGTAATCAATTGGAAAATAAGTAACTCTATACATGGATGTGTAGATCATGCAAAGAAGTAACTTTTAGACACAAACTGAAAGAAAGTCCTCCTGAAACAGCTACTTCCATATAAACATTGAATTACACGAAAGAAAAAAATTCTTTCGAAACAAATACTTCTATATGAACATTGAATTATACAGAAGATACTTTTGTCTACTCAGTTTGTATTTCAAACATTCGTTGTGGAATAAAAATCAGATATAATTCAAATGAGTTCTACTTTAAATGAATGGTAACAAATTGCACTTACTTTCTTTCTCAAAAATTAATCACTCCTAAAAATATAACCCCTTCAATTCAAACAAGTATTGTATTGTCTCACTCATTTGGTTTCAATTTACTATCATCAGCAGTTTCAACATCGCTGAATAAGAAAAACTGACATATATCGTCAACTACTGATTATCGATATATTAGGGAATATTACATGAAAGTGAATCATAATCATCTCGGACTTCCTAAACTGTCCTCAAATATATTTGAAAGTCCAGTTATAGAGCTCCGTAACCATAACTGATATCGAACATTCGGAATAAAAACCTAATCGAATCGGTACTGTGAAATAACATAGTATATGAATATTTTTTGAGAGACATTTTTTTGTGGAGGACTCAAAACTTTCTACAGTTTTTTGGGTATATAACCCTCCAAAACCTAATAATGAAAGCGAAATCAATAGAGAATCTACTGAATTATGTTGAACGACACAATGTATTATAACATTTCATAAAATCGGATTTCCATTGTCTAATATAATATAAATTGATTCGAAATCTCTAAAAGAATCTGTAAAAAAAAATTAAAAAGATTAACGGAAAAAAATAATAATTTAATTAAACAAAAAACTGAAATTACAAAGAAATAATATACAAGCAACAACCAAAAAAATAAAAAAAATGACATATTAATACAAGCTGCAAATTAAAAATATTATCATTAACAAAAAAATTCAAATTAAAAATTAAAAGATTCCAAACCAAGTTACATCACGAAGTTTCGATTGATAGTATCCACAATCGTCTTCGGGTGATAACTTTTCTTTACAGATTCTTTCAGGGATTTCAAATCAATTTATATTATATTAGACAATGGAAATCCGAACTGATGAAATACACCACGAAACGTTGTCAACCAACTTCAAACAAACGTACCTTATCATGTTTGAAGAGACTTTCGATCTAGTAGGTTAGGTTAAAAGTGAGTGGGATTATTCGACATCCACCGAAACCCGCAAGGCTGTATTGTGGCTCACAACTATTCAAACTTGACCAAGTAAACCCAGCTTCTAGTCGAAGCCGATTATTTTATATGGTTAGTTCAGATGGTACAAGTGTGGTTCCACCAAACTCTGAAAACCTGATTCGGTCCGCAGCGGGGCAGGCACAAAGTATATGTTCTGCTGTTTGATCATTTTCCAGGCGAGATACATTGTCTTCCGACAGTCCGAGTCTCTGCATATGATGATTCAGATGACAGTTACCTGTAAACAAGGCCGTAGCCAGGGGGTTATCAAGGGGGATTGATCCCCCTCGAAAGTTCTACAAGCAACGACCATCCAAAAATAAAATCAAATACGAATGGCTTGTTTGAACATTACAGGAGCCATGAGAACAACACTAACCGTAGTAATGGAATTAATTACTGGTTTGTCCCCTCTGGACCTGTACGTTAAGGAGGTTGCGTTAATGGCCATATTACGATTGCGCACGGCTGGTGTAAACTTCGAAGTAGGAATGGTCAATTGAGGCTGAGCCTATGGTGAGAAGCGCTCACTGCACAACCTCTGCTGCAAGCAACCAGTGATGCAATCGAACCCAGGTTTGTGTTTAATAAACCCTACAAAATACAAATAAAACAGAACACAAAGTCAGATGCTGCAAATGCAAAACGCATATATACAGATGGATCAAAAACCACAGAAGGCTCAGGATGTATAGTGTACTCCAGATCACTAAGCCTAAGGATTAAGTGGGGAATGGGAAAAATACCAGTGTGGTTCAAACAGAATTGGCTGGTATCTCAATTGCCACAAAAAAATAACAATATGCACTGATAGCAGACAAGTCCTATTAGCCTTGAACAGACAACTTCAGGGCTAGTGATAGAGTACCACCAAGATTAACCCAAAGCCCCGGTAGATAATAACATTATCCTGAGGTGGATTAAAGGACACGACAGGAGTAAAGGTAATCGCAATGCCGACTCTTTAGCCAAAGAAGCGGCTGGACTAAGAGTTTTAGGACCCAGTGGCACATACGGCCTGATGACTTTGACAATTGCGGAACTAGCCAAACGTTACACCCATGCTCAATATAGATATGGGATGGAATCAAAGGATGCAATATTGCCAGGATCACCCTGGGCGACCCTGGGAAGAAATATCTGGCGATTACCAGAAAAAATCTACGCTTAACAGTAGGATTTCTGACTGGCCACTGTCATCTAAGAAAACACCTCCATTATATGAGGCTAGTGGACACACCTCTTTGCAGGATGTGTAAACAGGAAGATGAAACTGTGAGGCATGTCCTATGTGAGTGTCCGGAATTATCGTCAATAAGAGAGTGGGTGTTCGGAGAGTCTTGGCCTACACCTGCCCATACAAAGGATATGTCTCCTAGTGACCTGTCCACCTTCCTGGAAGTGACAGGATGGACGATGACCTAGATGACCTAAGTGCTGTGGGCCTACACTCACCCTCTCTACTCCACAGATACAGATACTATTGGAATTATAAACGAACCAAGTGCTCGAAAGAGAATATTGAAAAAAACTACCTCGAAACACAATGAAAAAACCTTACGGCACTGTGCGTACAAACTTTTAAAATCTTGGCGACACTACCCTGAAAAGAGTTTCTCTTCTCTATGTTTTTCTACTGTTCCACCAAACCAAACCCCCCAAAATTGTTTTCTGGCTACGGCCTTGCCTGTAAGGAGGCCTGTTAGACCTCGTAGTTCATCCCTACTGTAGTCGAACAACTGTTTGGTTTCAAACTTCGAAGGGTGAATGAACGCCTTAGAGTGAGCCATTCCTGGAAGACTTTGCCAGAAGTCTTTGAATCTTTTTGCCATCCAGGTGTTCAATGCTTGTTTGGCAAAACCTAAAGCAAAACCAATTACAGGTCCGATAAAGCTACTTGCAATACCCTCCTTCGCAAGAGAGTCAACAGCGTCATTGCCTTCCAGGCCAGTCTTCCTATTGAGGAGAGTCGTTTTTGGCAATTTACTACCAACTTAGATGTTGCTCAGTAGAAGCCAAGAGCTTCCAACGCCGCTTAACTGTCCAAGAAATTTTTTATCGACTTGTGTGTGAGGTTGGATTCTACCAATCTATTCGCACACAATTCAATAGTATATATTTCCGCTTGAAATACAGTCGCACAGTCCAAATCAATCAAAATATGCTTTAATATCAAAGAATAACATGTTGTTGACAAAGAAAAATTAAAAATAAATATAAAAAATTAAATTAAATGAAAAAGCAATCAGTCACTTATTAGAAATTCAAAATATAACAAACAATAAAAGGTGTATAGTCTATAGAAAGTGTATAATTTTGGTCTACTTAACATTCTATTTTATCTACATAATATTCTTCCAAACCATAATGGGTTCAATCGGAAAGAACTCTTTTTAATGCTTTTCTGAAGCTGGCGTTGGACGGTATATCTCTGTCCTGGGTCTGCAACTGAAAACATCTGCACCAGAGTCCGAATGTGTTTTTGATTCATCTGTGAACCAACAACTATCTCCTCCCAAAATGTCCTTCTCCCGGAGGAGGAAAAGTACTGTTGAAGGCGGTGCCGTAGTTTCTGGTAACTCGCGAGCTAGAAAGTCAAATTAATACTGAAGATAATTTGGATTTCAGCATAGCGGTGCTGCACCTCGTTAGGTAGATATATTCCTTTCTTGACCACAATTTCTAGCAAGTTCGCATCCAGAATCTGTATTGATGATTACATTACAACCTGAAGGTAAAATACTATAGACTTTTACAAGCCAACAGATGAAAACATGTGGAACTGTGATAATCATTACTAACAACAGAAAATCAGACGAACACATTTCAGTCATATCATCTACCCCAGAAGGAGTATATTCACCATGAGGTTTGAAAACATTTCTGGGAAGTATTCTCATCGAAACTGAAATTGAGGTGTCTTTCAAATTATTTTCTCAAAAAAAGACAGATACATCAAGTCAAAAGTAGTAGTATCTGTAGAAACACTTGTTGAAAAGTAGGCAATTCTTTCACGTCTAGAGAGTTACCAGCACGAAGTAGATGAAGTTACATACTTTGATAATCCCATGCTAGGATGATGGAAAAACGTTGGCCTTCAAGAAGTGGTTTCGATGGCTTTATTCTACGCAAGATGGTCCAATTCCATAACATCTCAGATCTTGGAAGATGCTTTGAGCTTCCTTTCCAGTATTACTACTATTACAATTCAAAAATGCCAACCTCTGTAAAATCAAGTCAAAGCGAAAGTAAAATAATTACAACACAGCTCAAAAGTAGGACAATCATCCACTTTTCACATATCCATTATGTCTAACGAATCAATATTGATTTATCGGACACATACTGATAGTTGTTTTATGACATTTGCAAATTTTATAACGATTAAAATATGAGTAATTTATTATAGTGCACAAACAAATTAACAGTGTCAATCAACAGCAATCGCATAACATATAAACTGTAATTTTATTATTTATCACTTTATCCCATAATTATGCGTTCTTTCTATTGTGTAAATGAGATACATGGAAGGAAACATTCACACCATCGATTATTGAAAGAAAACAATGATTATAATCTTCTTAGGCAGGTAAATAACAGTTGGCACTCAAGCCTACCTATTCGAGATGCTTTTGAAATTTACATTTACTTGGCAAAATTTATTCTCAACCTTGATCCATTTTAGAATCAGCACCATACGGTGGATGGAAATTGGAACCCATACCAACTCACTGTAATTAACGAGATGATTTTTCAGACACCAGTTTGTTACTTTCAACTTACTAGTATGGAAATTCAGTGCGCTTGTCAAAAAATGTATAATTTTAGATAGATGAAGGATGGCCATGATTGAGAAGAAATTGTAGCAGCGGCGGCTCGTCAGAGAAGGCAAGGAAGGCTAAGCCTTCATCGCAATAAATTATAAGATATTGACAAATAATTATGATTCTTTTTTTCTAAAAATGCTTGGGTATCATTATTTGCCATTAATTTTTAATATAAATACATAATAATGCCCAAAAAACACTACGTACTCACTACGCAGTACATACCACACTGTATCCTGCATCAACAAAACGAATAACGAATATACCATCAACCCGAAATATTATTTGCCATAGGTTGCAAGGGAGCCAAGCCTCCGACCGTTTTAAAAAACACAAGCTCTGCAAGACCGATTCAACCAGCAACAGATTTGTAATTTTAGTTGCAGAAATTATAGCGTTAAAGGAGGCTAGCCTCCAGTTGTTCTCCGTTAGTATACAACTGTATTTGTATTTTATTTAATTATTCGGACGGAATGCCGTGACGGACCAGGACTGAAAAATATCGGTAAATCGTTTTAGTGTTTCTTGATAATATTTGTTATGTGTATAAAACAGGCAGTATTGTATTATAACAGTGCTTTTTGGTAATATTCTTAATGTGTTTTCTTTCAATTTCAAGGTGTTTTCAGGTTTTCACTTTTCGGTAAGTTTTTTCCATTTATTATGGATAAGTTGAACGAAATTAAAACATCTGACGATGATATAGTCGACTAGTTGCTGACAAATAATTTTAAGTCTTTATCTTATAATAATAAATTTTACATTATTAAAACTCTGGGAAGGTCTCAACCAAATTTGATTTCAATTAAAACGTCAGATAATCGACAAAATCGAGGATTTAATATTAGTTGGTACGATAAATGCGATTGGTTAACCGGCTCCATTAAACAAGAAAAACTTTTTTGTTGGCCCTGTATTTTGTTTCCGTACAAAGCGAACACCAAACGTGGTCTAAAATAGGATACTCCGATTTAAAAAATTTACCTCGTTCTACAGAAAGACATTTTAAATCTAAAATTGTTTAGCAAACAAAATATAGCAACAGCTATATCGTCTTGGTTAAGAACGAATGTTATGTTTACTTTCAGTTTCATTTTTTATTTTTTTCTTCCTATCCAAAATATACCTTTCAATTCACTTTCAAATTGCGGGACCCTCACAGACTATATTGAACTTGAATGACCACCGATTAAAAGTAATTTGCGGGTGCCTTGTGAATTCACTTAAACAAACCAGATTTAACCTTCCTTCCTACCCCATCCTTCCTTTCCTTTCCCGGCAAAACACGACTCTCATCTCCCCGGTGGTTCTTGCTCTACAATAAAATTTACTTATAGACCTGTTTTTATAAGCATAATTAAGTACTTGTGCTTATAAAATATTTGTAACAATTTTCAACAAACCTGTTATATTAGAAGAGAAAAGTATTATTTATTGACTGAGAAGAGTTCATTTACATTAAATGACTCAAAGACAACCCTTTTCCTTTTTTTTTTGTTTTTTTAATGGTCAGTTTTATAAGTATAATTTTCGGCAATTTTTGTTTGCATTTATGCAATTATTACGTTTTTTGCTTTAAATGAGTGCGGTACCCCAAAAAATTTTCGCGCCTCCGGTGGGCTTTTCTGTGTGTATATAGTCTTTATGACTGTAGCCTCCCCTGCTCTCCAATGCACAAGCCGTCAATGAGTGTAGGGTTTACGGGGAACATTTGAATAGTGTATAAGAGGATGATACCAGAAGTACCCGATCCAACGAAGTCAACTTTTTTTTAAATTATTTACTTTTCAACATAATCTCTTTGCAGCTCGATACACTTTTCCCAGCGACGTTCGATACCGTTTTTATATTAAGAAAATAATAGCCATTAACTGCCGACATCACTTCTTCATCTTTGGAAAATCTTTGACCACTGAGCCATTTTTTTCAAGTTTGGCAACAAAAACAATCCGAGGGGGTTGAGTCAGGCGAATAGGGTACTACTGATTCTGCCCTTCACCATGTGGTTGGCAGAATCGAGAGATCATTGGACAACAAAGAATCCACCCTGGGAATATTCATAGATATCGAGAGAGCGTTTGATAATAAAACCTTTCCAACAATTACCCAGCAACCAAATCCAGGATTGTACCCCTGGTAGTATATGAATGAATACTCAAGATGAGGGGATGTCCACAGGAAGGGGTCTTATTGCCCCTTCTCTGTAACATAGTTCCGGATCCCTGATTAGTCACCTTAACAAAAATGGATACTACACAATTTCATACGCAGATGACATAGTTATTTTGTAGAACGGCAAATTTGTAAACACACTGTGCGATAGAGAGCAGGATGGGCTCAAATTAATAGAAACATGGTGTAAGGAACACTCACTGTCGATCAATCCCAAAAAGATTGAGATGGCCCTTTTCACCAGGTAAAAAAGTTTAACGGGCTTAAAAGCAAACTAAACTTATCTGGAGAGGTGAAATACCTTAGTACTATCTTCGACAGAAAGCTAACATGAAACTCTCATCTACAGAGTAGAGCAAAAAGAACCTACGTGGCTTATGAGCAATGTCGGAGGACAGTAGGACGCGCATGGGGTTTTTCACCGAGTGTGGTCATCTGGATCTACACTACAATAATAAGACATATGTTAACGTATGGAGCCATTGCATGGAGACCGAAAAATTATATCAAATACAGTGACTGGCTTGGAGCCATGAGAGCCATGAATTCAAGCCAGTCACACCATCCATCACAGGAGCCATGAGAACAACACCAACCGCGGCAATGGAATTAATCACGGGTCTGACCCCTCTTGATCTGTACGTTGATGAGATTGCGTTAATGGCCATGGTACGATTGCGCACGGCTGGTGTAAACCTCGAAGTAGGAATGGGTCAATAGAGGCTGGGCCTATGGCGGGAAGCGCTTACTGCGCAACCTCTGCTGCAGGCAACAAGCGATGCAATTGAACCCAGGTTTGTATTTAATAAACTCTACAAAATACAAATAAAGCAAAACATATCAGATGATACAAATGCAATACGGATTTACAGAGACGGCTCAAAAACCAAAGAAGGCTCAGGGTGTGGAGTGTACTCCAGATCACTAAGCCTAATATATAACTGAGTGGGAAATGGGAAGAAATACCAGCGTGATCCAAACAGAACTGGCTGGTATCTCAATCGCCACAAAAGAAATAAACAAGAAAGGAATTTCTGCCAAAAACATAACAATCTGCACTGACAGCAGACACGGCCTATTAGCCTTGAACAGACAACTATAACCTCAGGGCTAGTAATATAGTGTCACCAAAAATAGCCAAAGCATCGGTAGATAATAACATTATCGTGAGGTGGGTTAAAGGGCACGACAGGAGTAAAGGTAATCGCATTACCGACTCTTTAGCCAAGGAAGCGGGTGGACTAAGAATTTTAGGACCCAGTGGCACTTACGGCCTGATGATTTCGACAATTGCGGAACTAGTCAAATCTTACACCCATGCTCAATCCTTCAAGAGATGTGATGAAACCAAAGGATGTAATCTTGCCGGGATCACCTTGGGCGTCCCAGGGAAGCTGGCGCCGAAGAAATATCTGGCGATGACCAGGAAAAATCTACGCCTACGCGAGTCCTGTGCGAGTGCCCGGGCCTGTCCACCTTCCTGGAAAGGACAGGATAGACGATGACCTAGGATGACAACTCCTCGGCTGGATGTACAATGGGTCACATGTGGTCTAAGTGCTGTGGGCTTACACTCTCCCTCCCTACTCTATAGAGAGATACTGGAGTTTTTTCCCAACACCAAACCGTTATTTCAACACCTCGACACGTGTTTCGATCACAAAGTGATCATCTTCAAGAGAAAGATCAAACAGTTTGATTTTCCTCACTTGGTGATCGAAACACGTGTCGAGGTGTTAAAATAATGGTTTGGTGTTGGGAAAAACTTCAGTAATATTCATTACTACACCAAAAGTTCCAAACAGTGCATCACAAGTTCAATTCGTTAATTTTGGTCCTTGCGATAATGGATTTGTGAGCTGGTGCATTGTCTTGATGAAACAACACTTTTTTCTACGGCGGTTTTTGCTTCATGTCTTGACTCAAACATTACAATAAGTTTGCATAATACTCGCCGTTGATAGTTTAACTTTTTTTTAATATAGCCAATGAAAATTATCTTACGCGCATCCCAAAAAACCAATGCCATCATCCTGCAAATGAAACGGCCTTTACCTGTTTAGAGTCGATTCTCCCTTTTGAATACACTATTTTGATTGTTCTTTTGTCTCGGGTGTAAAGTGATGGATCCATGTTTCATCCATGGTCATGAAACAACACAAAATTCTTTGTTGCTGTGAAACTTCGCTAAACACTCAATTGAAACATCTTTACGACACTGTTTTTGCTCGAGTATGAGCAAACGCGACACCCATCTTACACACAGCTTTCTCGTGTCCGAATTTTCAGATAATATACGATGTATCGCACTTCTTAAAAGCCTTCTAAGTCTGCTAGCTCGCATACTTTCAGTCAACGATCATTCAGTACCGCTTTGTGGATTTTCACAAATTCACCGAAAACTTTCGCTATTGATGGTTGCCAAACAGATACTAAACAACACAGGGTCTTTAAACCCCCACCCCATGCCCCCTCCCGGGTTGAGTGTCCTGAGTTGAAATCTTCTCCACACGGTTAATGTGTGGAGAAGAAGTTTCCTATCTCGTCCATCTACCCCCGCTCCTCCGGAGCGGTCCTCAACTTACTGATGGGCACTTCAGTAAGATTGGCATCTGACCTTCTTTGGTCGAAAGTCACCCTCTAGGTGCTTTTACTTTCTGATATGTTCTATTGTTTTCTCTTGACTTTCCTAACTACATTTTTGCATGGGGTCCCCAAAAACTAACCGGAGACTATTGTTTTAAGAAAGATCGCGATTGAGAGCTTCTCGTTGGACCTGAAAATTATACTTACCGGAGCCGCCTGCCAGCGACTCTAGGAAGTGGTCTTTGGTTCTGCTTCGTTGGTCTCCTGTGTTTGTCCCTCTTTCTGAATCTGGGGTCATACCTGTTCAGTGCGCTATGTAGGTCTCTTAGCGCTTGATTGTCGTGCGCTCCAATTCTGTCAAATGTGTCCTCTGCGTGTTTCCTCATGTATGCGTCTACGTTGTGTATGTTCACGTCTAGATCTCGGAATATGTACTATTCGGTACATATCGTGGAGCGTTTACGGCGGCCCTTACGCACGCGTTCATAAGTTACTGGATCTGTTATCTGTATGTTGCTGCTTACTGGCCCCAGGCAGTGCAGGCATACAGGTTTATCGGTAGGTAATTACAGTCTTTATCATAAGCAGCTTCACTTTCAGTCCCATGTTGCTTCTTCGACCTATAATTGGTGATAGGTTTTGTCGGGCAGATCTCGCCATTCATATTCTCTCTGCCATACGTGAGACATGAACGTTAATCTTTTGTCTAGGTTGATCCCCAGGTATCTAGCTTCGTTGGTCCACGGAATCTCTTGTCTGTGGAAGATGACTTTTCTTCCGGGTGAACCATCCTCCGGGTGAACAGTATTGCCTGGCTTTTGTCAGGGTTTATACTGATCTTCCACAGGTTGGCCCATTCCTCTAATCTATCTGCCTGTTGATGCAAGAATCTGGTGACGTGCGCTTGGCTTGTTGATCTCGCCAGCAGAGCTGTCGTTCGCGTAGAACTCCAACTTGTTAAAGTTATCTTCAAACTTGAAACATTGATATTTCTCAAAGAACCACCGCCATCTCTAGGACAAGCCGGGTATTTTTGGGATCAATCTCGTATGTTACGGACAACTTACGAAATCAGCTTACGAATTAAGAGAGCAATTGAGTAAAAATGAGCGTTGCAGCGATAGAAATAGGTGAAATAATTATTCAGTGAATTTGCAGCATACTGATTTGAAAATTATTTCAAGTAGTTAAACAAAGCTGTTGAATTTTTCAACTGTATCTACCTCTTATTAGGAATACCCCCAGTCGTAACATTAGTATAAGGAACACGACGTAATAGTATTTGAAATAGCCTTAATAATTTTAGTACAAATGGGATTTTAGATTTCTTTATGAAAAGATTTGTGTGTGTGTATATCTACCTCTTATTAGGAATACTCCCAGTCGTAACATTAGTATCAGGAACCCGACGTAATAGTATTTGAAATAGCCTTAATAATTTCAGTACAAATGGGATTTTAGATTTCTTTATGAAAAGATTTGTAAAAGAATAAAAATCGTTACTGATTTTATTTTTTAATTTTTCAGATCTCCAACCAAAACAACGAATCCACAAGAAATAAAATTATCAGAATGCAGACAAGCACTGCCACAAATCTTAGCAGTATGCGTAAAAAATATGCTTCTGTTAGTTTTCGGCATGAGTCTGGGATTTCCAACCATCCTCATTCCAGCAGTGTCGGGGAGTGATCCAAATGAAACGATAACCATGGGAGAAAATTCCATATCGTGGATTGGTAAGAAAAAATACCCCACAGACAATTGGTAGATAATAATAATATTTATTTCACTTGTTCAACAGTATGAAAGCATTACAATTAACATACAATTGTATGTATGTAT
>WOGN01003782.1:0-14832 GCA_015342105.1 Leptinotarsa texana
ATACACCAAGCGCAGATTTTACAGAAGCAGCACATAAAAATGGGGTTAGAGCATTTGGTGTTATATTTTTACGTGGATGACAAAATATAACAAAAAATATGGTTGACAATATGTTAGCAAAGGATAAAAATGGACATTATCATATGGCAGATATGATGATTGATATGTGTTTAACTGGAAATTTTGATGGATTTATGATTAATGAAGAAGCGAATGGGAGTATGCCCAATGGAACAATTTTAGATTACAATGAACTTAATAAAGTTTTTGATCAGTTTAAGGAAATTAGAGATAGGTCTAGTAATCCCAAAATAAAAAGATTAAAATTAATTTGATATAGAAACAATGCGTCAGTAATTAAATCTTTTGATTCTATAGATGCTCCATATGTTTCAGAAGAGACTATTCAATCATCAAAACATGCAGATGAAATACAAACTGATTTTAATGATTTTGATGCTTCTGTTGGAGAAAATGCTGAAAGAAATAAATACTTTATAAATGAATTTAATAATACAAACTGAAAGAAAAAACTTTTTGGTTTTTATGATTTACATAACAATAATTCAACATTAGGTACAGGTGATTATAGATTAAATTATATTGGTAAAAATTCATCTGGTCAATATAATGAAAAGCCAGTCAATTCTTTTTCAACTTTTGAAGATCATGGAACAGGAGACATGGCCAAGATTATTTTTGACGCTTTAAAAAATTCAAATTATTCAGATACAGATAAAAAAATTGCTAACTCATGATTAAAAGGGTTAGAGGTAATGTCCATGTATAACAGTTATGAATATAGTGGAATCAATGGCTATATGTCTAATGATGATAAAGGTCAAGAATTTTCTAATAAACTTTATTCATTTGGTTTAAATCAAATAATTGGATTAGACTCAAGAATTAAAAAGAATAAAGAAATTAGTTCTGCATTAGATTATCAAAACAATAATAAAATTTTAGAACTAAAAGATGGTAAATTTACAAACAGCAGGGGGATAGGGAATGATTTTGCTCAGTTTACAACTATAACAGATAGGGATGTAAATGTAGATAAACAAATAGATGAACCTAACTTTTTTAATAGTCAAAATAAAGTTGACCCATCAATGAGCACTACATTTTCAACTGGTTCAGGAATCGAGTTTATAAATCATAATGAAAAAGGGGAAAGAGCATACTTTAATAACTATTATCCTTGAACTAATATTAGATTAGAAGATGTTAACCCTACTTACCAATGAGATTTTTACAGTAAAGAGGCTAATTCTGACACTGTTGAAGCAAAAGATGCAGATGGTATTAAAAATAGAACTAAAATAGGAGTTGACGGTCAGTTATCTCCATACTATGATTTTCATGATGCTTATTCTAAAGGTAATTCAATAGCAATTGGCAATAATTATGATTTAACATCGGAAAATGGAATTATATCACCTGGAACATGATCAAATAATCCATATAATTGAAATATAATGGGTGCTAATTTAAGTGACAATGATTATACTATTAGTTATATAGTAAAAACAACATCAAAAGATAGTCAAGATAAAGATTCAGATGAAAAAATTAACAGCATATCAAAAAATACTAAATTTTTATATTCATCAGAAAATGATAGTAATATAGAAATTGATTTTGATAAAAATCAAATTCAAGAATTATCTGATGGATGAGTAAAACTTACAATAAATTTAAAAAATAAATTAAATAATATTAGTTCTAAAAATAGACTTGCAAAATTTGGGCTACAAATTAATCCAGGGAATAATAAACATTTTTTATATAATGTTGGTAAATTTTCAATTGTTAAAAACTCAAATGTTCAAAATAATGAAATAGAAATAAATAATGTTACAAATGAGTATATTGTAAAAAGAAATAAGGACAATATAAATATAAGATTCAACTGACAGGCAAAAAATGATAATAATGTTTGTTATTATGAAATTTATGTATTATCGCCTGAAAATAAATGGTACCTTGTTGGTCAAACAACTGAAAAACTATATTATTTGCATTCATTAAAAGAAACCAATTTTAACACTATTAAGTTTGGTATTAAGGCTGTATTTAATAATAGTTCTTCATCAAAATTAAATGTATTTGCATTTGATACAAAATATAACTAATCTAAAATGATTAGTTTTTTTTGATTAATACTCTTATTTTATGCTATAATAATTATGTCCCTCGGGATGCATAGATTAATAGTTTAATCTTACGTTTGTGTGAGAGTCCTAAACCGCTTTACAAGTTAATATTTCCGATCTCATGCAATTCATAGCGGGTGGGGATATTTTTTTTATTTTAGGGGGAATTGTGAGCAAAATAGTAATTGTTGGACCAACAGCTAGTGGTAAAACTGATTTGTCAATCAGATTAGCAAAGGAGTTCAATGGTGAATGCATAAATTATGATTCTACACAATTATTTAAAGATGTTGATATTGCTACTAATAAAGTGTCTGAGCAAGAAATGGATGGTGTTTTTCATCATCTTTTATCTATATATGACGTTAATGAAAACTTTGATGTTGTTAGTTATAGAAATTTAGCTAGAAAAAAAATATCTGAAATAGAAAATAAAAAAAATATTCCCATTTTAGTTGGAGGTACAGGTTTTTACTTGTTAGCAACAATCAAGAACTACAGTTTTTTTGGTAATAAAAGAGATGATTCAATAGTTTTAGAAAATAGTGAAATAAATCAACTTAAAATGCAAAAAACCTTAGTTAAGGGTACAGATAATAAGAGATTGCATCGTAAAAAACAACTTTTGTCACAGATAAATATCGATGAAGTTAATTTCGAAAATGAGGAAAAATTCTATTATGATGACTTAATAATAATAGGATTAAATCCAGATCGCAAATTATTATATGAAAATCTAAATAAACGTGTTATTTCTCAATTGGAAAAAGGATTACTAGAAGAAGTTAAAAGAGTTTATAAAAAATGTAGTTATGACAGAAAAAAACAGGTTTTAAACTGTATATGTGTCAAGGAACTTGTTATGTATATTGAAAATGAAATTAGTTATAAAGAAGCTATTGATTTAATTCAAAAATCTAATAGAAATTATGCAAAGCGTCAGATGACTTATTTTAGAAATAAATTTAACAATAAAGTTGTTTGATTTGAACATAAATTTACTGATTTTAGTGATGTCGAAAATAATATAGTAGAATATGTCAGAAATAAATTAAATAGTTAATATATTGTATTTTTAATAAAAATAAAATATAATAGGTTTATTGGGGTTTGATATGCAAGAATATAAGATTAAATCAAGAAACGTTGCAAGGGTATTGTTTAATAGTTCAAGTTTATTTTTTTATATTAGCTATGAAATTGATGGCAAAGTTAAATCTGAAAAAATAATATTTGATGATATAGAAGAGTTCAATGTTTTTATAATAAAAAATAGGGAAATTCTTAAAGATATTTCTTCTAACCAGTCGTTATTAACTGAAATGTATACTATAATTTATCCTAAAAACATGGAACTTTCAAAAAAGATTGCAATTGAAGCCTTGACTAAAGAGTTTTTTGGTACAACAAGGGTAACCTCAATTGATTTTTTAAAAAATATTAATAATTTATCTATGCTACTTTTTTTTAATTTTATAACTGCTTTCTATAGTGGTAAATACGAATTATTAACATTAAAAACTAGAATAATTTTAAGAGATGCTAGAAGTATTATAGGTATATTTTTTGACTAGGGGGTTTTGTGAAAAAAATTATTAATTTGTCACTTTCTTTTAGCTTAATTAGTGTTATGACATCATATGCGGTTTCTTGTAAAGATATTTCAAAAATTAATGAAAGTTTAGAGTCACAATATGCTATGAGACAAATATTTGCAAACTCAGAAAATGAAGAGTTAAAAGGTTATGAAAATATATTTTTTGAAAAAAAAACTAATACAGATGACAATGAATTAGATAAGGAAAAGCATTATTTTAAACAAAACAATTCTAAAGGTTATGATTTAGAAAGTGATTTTTTTAACCCTATTAATGCTATTGGACAACCCGTCTCAAATACACAGTACAATGAACCAGATTCAATCTGGAAAAATGCTCACATCAAAGATAAGGATAAAGAAAAATATACATATAAATATCAGATTTCAATTGACACAATAGCAAGTAATCTTAATATAAAACCATCAATAGAAAAAGGTTTGTTTTATAATTTTAAAAACACAAAATTATTTATTGAACCTGGAAAAGCTCATTATAGTTTTCTTTTAGCAAATGATGTAGATCAAGAAAATTCAACAGACAACAGATTGATTTATTCTGTAAATTATGAGCAAATTCAATTTTATTCAAGCGATAACAAAGAATATAGCACAAAAGTTAAATTAAATGATTTAGATAACACATTTAAAATTAGCGATTTTACTGATAAAACAATTTTAAATGCAAAATTTTTAGAAAAAGAAAAAGTTGAAATTGAAAGTGTTAAACAAGTAACGAACGATAGTGATAACAAACTAGTTTTTACAGTAAAAAAAGATAAAGATAAAAAAAATTCATCTATAGATGATGTAAAAAATGTTGAAAACAGTTTAAAATACTTTATTGATAATTTTAACGGTTATGCAAAAGAGGAACAAAATAATGATAATGATAAAATCATTGAGAAAAAAACATTATTGAGACCATTTAAAATTGAAAACAATCAAAAAGAAATAAAGAACATATCAGAGTTTGAAATACAATATTTTAATGGAGAAGCAGAATAATGAAAAAAATATTGGCAATTTTATCATCTTTCAATGTTGCTATTCCATTTTTTAGCAGTGCTATTTCATGTTCAAAATCTAGTATTGACTTTTTTTCGGCAACTTTATCAACTAAGTGCTTAAACTTGTTATTTAAGAACCAAGCAAATCTTAATTCAATAGTACCCATTAATTTTAAAAATTTAAAATATGATAATGGAGCATGAGAACATTTAGGTTTTCAAGAACTTCTGGCTATACTAAAAGTTTCAAACCCAAATATAAATGAGGACAGTCTTGAATATCAAAATTTAAATAAATCAGATAAGGAATTTTTAAATGAAATTAGTAGGAAATATTTCAAAATTGAAAATGATAAAATCGATTTTACAGGATTAACATTAAATATTGAAAATATATTTATTAATTCAATTGAAATATATTCACCTGATAATATTGAATTATCAACATTTTGGGCTGTTACAGTTTCTAGAGGATGAAGTTCAGTTGCTAAATGTGTTTTAAATTTTGATATTACTTCTAAAGATAATGACTATTATCAAAAATCAGATATATTGAAAATAATAAATATTGTAATATCAAATAATGGTTTAGATTTCAAATCAAAATGAGATTCTGAAAAAAATATATTCTTAGTATCTGGCGTGAAATATAATGATATTGATAGTTACAGTTCAAGCTGAGGTGAAAGAATTGCTAATGCTTTTCCAAAAGCAGATAATGTCTGAGATAAATTCAATTTTTCAATTAATAAAGATAAGACAGGATTCTCAATAGCTGGTATTAATTATAAATTAGTTGACTAATGATTTGTTTTGAAAAAACATTTTACAATAACCAATATAGTTGAAACACATTTTAGCATTGTCAGTTATCTTCTTTAGAGAACCGACTTCTGGTTCAGATAGTATTTCCTCAAATAATAAATCATCGCTTTTACTTATTTCATCTGTTTTTATCTTGTTATTCTTTTCATATTTAGATAAAACTTCCTCTGGAAGTTTAACTTCTATAAATTTTATTATAATATCTCATTGATCAAATTTATTCTCAATACTAATTTCTTTATCTGAAACAAATGAAAGTTCACTTAAAATGTCCTTCTTATAATCTTTAAATGGTCCTGAAAGCAGATTTATTATGCTATCAACATTCTCAGACATTTTTCTCTCAAATAAAAAGCCTACATCTTCTAAAACTTCACTACTCCATTGTTTATCTTTACCAATTTTGTTTATCAAATCTTGGCTCATTATAAAGATTTTCTGTGCTATAAAAAAGAATTGTTGACTGATTATTGTTATAAATATATTAGAAGGACTATTAATTAAGTCTCTTTCTTTTACAAAATCATGAATATCTTGTAAAAATAATTGCTTTGCATTTTCATTTGTAAAATATTTGTTCAATTCATCATATTTATTTCTTTTTAGAAAAAAATCTTTTATAATCTTTGATGCTTTTAAAAGTGGGTTTTTAACGCTTTGCATAACTCCATTATTTTCAATATCCGCAAAAAAATCCTCAGACAATGCTATTTCTGAGTCAATATTTTGAATTGCACTTTTATATCAATTCAAAGTTGCTTCACATACTACTTCTTCAACTTTATTCATATAACTATATTTATATCATTTTTAACAAAAAAAACTATATTATTTGCTTATTTTAGTATAAAAAATATAATATATATTTATATGGCTTCAGAAAAGGGTTTCTTATTATTTAACTATTTTAAACCAGCAATTTATTTAGAAAGTTATAAAAAAATAAATTTATCTGCGTTAAAAAATAATGGGATAAAATTAATACTATGTGATGTTGATAACACTTTAATGACAATGGATGAAAGAGTTCCCTCAAAAGATGTTATTATTTTTGTTGAGACTATAAAAAAAATGGGTTTTGATTTTGCTCTTTTTTCTAACAATATTAGATCTAGGGTAGAAAGATGTGCTAAAAAATTAGGTGTTGATAATTATTTTTGAAATTGCAAAAAACCATTTTTATGAAAATTAAAACTTATTAAAAAGATTTTTAATTACAGAAACAATGAAATTATTATAATTGGGGACCAATTAATAACAGATGTTTTGGTAGCAAATAGAGCACACATTAAGAGCATTTTAGTTACTCCTCTATCTAGAGCAAACAAGGAAAATAATATAATAAAAATAATCGAAAGATTTTTGTTTAAAAAACTAAATAAATCTAATCTTCTTCATGAAGGTTTTTATAATGAGGAAGGTTACGAAGATGGGATTGAAATTTTGTAATGGTTGCGGTATAGAATTACAAACAAATGATAAAAATATTCCTGGTTATATTGTTGATATAACTTTGCAAAATAAATGTTTAAGATGTTTTAAGTTAATTAATTATGGAAAATTATATGACTTTAACTTTGATATCAATGAATTTCAAAATAGGCTTTTAGCAATTTTTAAAGATGGAAATAAAAATAAACGTTTTTTTTATGTAGTTGATGCAATTAATTTAAAAGGGAGCAGATTGCTTGATATAGAAGAAATAATTAAGGATAGCGATGTAATAATATGTGTTAATAAAATTGATATCTTCCCAAATATTATTAATAAGGAAAAAATATATGATTTTGCAATTGAAGAGTTTAAGGATTGCCAAATAAATAATAAAAAAATATTACTTCTTTCTTCTAAGGATTTAAATACAGTAGATTATTTAATAAATATTTTAAAAGAGGAAGGTAAAATAAACTATTTTATCGGAATGTCTAATACTGGAAAATCATCACTTATAAACTCGGTTCTTTATCAATTAAAACAAGAAAAATTGATGACTGTTTCGAGATTTACTAATACAACAATTAATTTTATTGAAGTTAAAACTGATTTAAATTCTAAGATATTTGATACACCAGGAGTAGCTGTTAATAATTCAATTGCTAATTCTGTTGATTATAAATATTGAGATAAATTTGTATTTAAAAGTGAATTAAAACAGTACACATTTAGATTAAAATTATTCAATTCTATTATTATTGAAAAATTGGTATGATTTGAAATTATTGAATCTAGGTTTGAAGAAAATTCAATTCATCTATGAACAAATGATAAAAATGCTATCCATAGAACTAATTCAAGAAATGTTGAAAAATATTTAAAAAATGATTTTAATCTTGCTAAACCAATAGTTGAAGAATATAACTTTAAAATATATGAGTTTTATTCTGAAGAAAATGTTGATATAGTGATTTCTGGTCTTGGTTGATTTGGTTTTAAAACTCATAATGGATTAAAATTAAAAATTCACTATCCTAAGACAGATAAGAAAATTGCTATATATAAAACTAGCAAAATAATATAAGGTGGTTTATGGAACAAAAAGATATGGATAAATTAATTGCTAGAATTAATGAGTTGGCAAAAAAAGCAAAAACTAGTAATCTTAGCGAAGAAGAACTGCAAGAAAGAAATGATTTAAGGAAGATATACATTGAAAACTTTAAAAATAACTTTAAAAGTATATTGTCAAACATAAAAATTGTAGATGATAAAAATAAAGAATAGTTTATAAAAATTAACATTTAATAATGCTTATAATTTATAATATAAAAGATAGAAAGTAGGTATTTATGCCAATTTGAGCAGGAGTTTTATCATCAATTTTACTATTTATTTTTGGAATTTTTCTTGGTTTTTTTATTACCAAAAAGGTATTTAAAAAACAAATCAAGGATAATCCGCCAATTACTGAGAAACAAATTCGTGCTATGTATATGAGTATGGGGCGTAAACCAAGTGAGGCTGACATCAAGAAGACTATGAACGCATTCAAACGTGGTCTTTAATAAAATTATTGTTTATTATTAATATTAAATTGTACTGCCAATTTGTTAATTTTTCACTTTATTATTGATATGATAAGAAATAACTAATATTAAGGAATTGACTTATGAAAATAATTATTAAACAAGGTATAAAAGCATGCTTTAGTTCAAAATGAAGAACTATTTTATTTTCTATTTTAGTGGCAATATCTTCACTATTTTTTAATTTATCAATTATTTTTCTAAGATCAATTTCTAATAATGTCGATAATATTCCAAAAGCTGTTTTATTTGATAAGGGTGCTAATATTTTAGATAAAAAATTTTCTGATAAAGATATATCATCTGTAATATCTCCATTTAATTTAATAGATGACGAAAGAATTGAATATAATTTTAATGATCAAGTAAAAATGTTACCAACGATATCAGTAGGTTATGACAGTAATTTTTCAGATGGTTATTTAAATTTTATAACAGATAACGATATTGAAGTAAAACAAGATAATGGGGTTTGAAAAGTTTCAAATATTAATTTTTCTGTTAATAAAAACAGTTACCACTTTAAAAATTCAGTTCTTTATAAAGAGATTATAAAAAATGATGCAGAATTAAATTCATCAAAATTAAAAAATTTATTAAATTTAATAAATGAAATTTTTTCAAGCGCTCAATGTCCGTTTCAGCAAAATATATTATCAGATATAAATTATAGTTTAAATATTAGCAAAATTATTTCTAATAATTCAATGGTATTTGACTCAAATTCTGATTCTATTATTAAAAAAATTAAGGATTATGTTAAAGATTTTATAAATCCTAATTCAAAAGATTTAAATGGTCATAGAAAATGAGTATCTAAGTCTACTGATGATGAAATTATTAATACTATGAATATAGATAAAAAAAGTGATTCTTTAATAAGTTTATATGATTCAGTAAATAACAAAAATTTATTTTTTGAAAAAGATTTGTCTAATAGTGAGAATCATATTTTTGGTTACAATGGCCAAATCGGTTCATTTCAAAAGGCTAACTATTTAAATAAAGAAATAGATAACACATCTTCTATAATCTACTTTACAACTCTTAAGCAGTATCTTGCAGATGAAAAAAATGTAAAAGATAATAATTTTAATAATTGTTTTATGGATTTTACATTTACATTAGATAGCATCGCAGACTATGATTATAATAAAGATAATTTTAATAAATTTATTAAATATAATTTTGATAACTTTAATCAATCTTTTATATCAAAAAATATATATAAAATAAGTTCTGATATTGAATTATCCTCTTATTTTTATAACCTTTATTTTAAATTGCTTGGTTATGAAAATAATTTAAATGTTATGAGAAGAGAACAATTAGTTCTTTGAAATATTTCTACTAATAAAAGATTTAAGTTTATTAATATTTCTGATTCTATTTTTAACAATAATTTAAGTATAATTACAGCAACTGATGATTTTGATTCATCAAGAATGGGAAAGGACCAAGTGCTAGTTTCGCCAGGTTTTTTATTGGAAAATAATTTAAAATTAGGCGACCTTTTAGATACTGGGTACAAAAAATTATTTATATCAGGAATTGCAACTGATGCTTACAATGTATTTCCAACAATTGGAAATTCTGATTTTATTCCTAATTCAGAAAATGATGCAGTAGTTTATTGCTCTCCAGAGTTTATTTTTAATTATTCTAAAGATGATAAATCTGGTGAAAGTGCAAAAGAATTGTATTTATTTTTTCAAAGCAAAAAAGGTGATATTAAAACAAATTTAGATAATTTTAAAAATGATATTTTTATTTCAAAAGATTTTGATATATATAATGACTTTGATGATTTTGGTTCCATTACAACATTTTATAATGGTGCAACAATGATTAATAAAGCTGAATTATTGCTATCAATCGTTATATATTTCTTTGCTGTATTATTTCTAATATTGTGTATAGTTGTTTCTATTTTTGTTATAAGAGATATAATTGATAGTCAAAAAGTTGTTATTGGTAATTTAAAAGCAAATGGATTTAAATTTATTGAATTGTGTGTTCCTTATTTAATTTATATATCCTCAATATTGTTTGTATTTATAACAGTTGGTTTTGGTGCAGCAATTGGAACTTCACTTATATCTTTAAGATTCTTTGAAGAGTTCTTTAGTATTGGATTCAATGTAGTTATAAATATTTGATTTTTTATGATTGTTTTTGCAATTATGTCCCTATTTGTTATTTCTTCTTTATTGTTATTTTTATGAATAAAAATGGGTGTAAAACCATTAGTATTAATAAATGGACAACAAAAGAGCAGTAATAGATCAGAACAGAATAAAAATTATGTTCAAAAGCATAGAACTAAATCATTTAAAAGCAAACTTATTTTTGCAATGATAAAACAGTCATATGGAAAACTTTTAGTTTTTTCAGGTTTGTTCTTTATTTCAACATTTATTTTAATAATAAGTTCTGTAAGTTCTGTTTTCTTTATAAATTATGCTAATAATAAATTTGCTGCCTATAATTATTCCTCAAGGTCTAGTTATAATAATTTAACTATTGGAACACCATTCAATCAAGTAAAGACATTTAAAACTACAAAATCTGATAGTGATTATAATATTAATGATTATGGTTTTTTACCAAAATATGTATATGATAAAAATAGCAAAAAACCTATCCCTTTATTAACTTATGTTAACTCTTTAAAAACAAGTAACTCAGATGACCGAATTAAATTTATTCAAGAGTGTTTGCTTTCTGGAATTAAATCAACTTATAATAAGAAAATGTCATTAAATTATTTTTCAAACATTACAAATAATTTAATTGGTGGATATAATGCTCCAATTGGCTCAGTGGATAGAGGATCATATATTGAAATAAGTGAATATGTTTCTCAATTATTAGGAACATTAATTCCTAAAGCTTTTTCATTAGATGAAGTTAATTATGAGAAATTCCCAACAGCTGAGTCTAGAAATAAATCTACATTAAAAGATGCTTATTTAGATGTTTGACAATGAATACTTAGAAGTATAATAGATAAAAAAGTTCATGATTCATCTAAATCGCTAATTGAAGGAGATAATAATATTTTAAATAATTTTAGCTTTGCATTTAATCTAAGTCCAACTAATAGTTTAAAACCCTCAACTTACACATATGCAAAAGGTGTCTTAGAAAAACATAATTTTGAGACTAGTATAATTGGGCAGACAAAAAATAAAACCGGATATAAAGCAAATATGAGTTTATTAACAAAAAATCAAACAAATGCTAACCAAATTGACGTTTTAGAATCTGCTCATTATAAATATTATTATCCAAAAGAGAAACAGACAAGTTTAAAAATAAAAGAAAATATTGTTCAATATCGTAAAAATAAAAATGATGATTCCTGAAATAATTTTAGCGATTATAAGAATGAGGGAGATGCACAATGGTTTTATGTTGATACAACTGACAGTTCACAACTAAAAAGTTTATATGATCTTAAAGATAAATTCATATCTGCTAATAACCCAAATTTAAGTTCTAAAAAAGGTTCGATTTTAGATGGTTTAAGTTTTTCAAATGATGGTGTTAATAGATATATTAATGCAAATGATATTGTATTAAAAATTAAAAATTCTGATATAGATGTGAATTATTGAAATGAACAGTTTAAAAATATTTATTCAGATAAATTAGATAAATTAAATATGAAAATATTTTTACCAGATAAACAATCTAACTCTGCACAAATTTATGATAGTTCGCAAAATAAGGTAAATTTAGTAGATTTAAAAGACGGTTCATATTATATAAGACCATTTAGTTATGATTTTTCAGTTAAAGCAGAAAATCAGGATGCAACAAATATATCTGACACATGGTATGATGCTGCTATTAAAATTGGTTTTATAAAAGTTAATCAATTTGATAAAACACTAAAACTTAATATTGTTGGAACTTATAATGATTATGAAAATGACAACTTCATCGCTAATCAAGTTCAATTAAATAAAATATTAGAAGTATCTGATAGTGATGATTGATTTAATGGTCTTTATTCAGATCAAGACATTCCAGATGATGTTAGATTAGGGTATTCTTTGAATAATAATGATGGTTCTATTTCTACAAATTCAATCTCTGATTATGCTAAATTAGTAGATTCATCTGATTATATTTCATTAAAAAAAGAAATTATTAGAAAATTACTTCATGTTATATTGACTGTTGCAGTAATAATTTATGTTCTTCTTATATTCTCATTAGTCATAAGTTTAGCATTTATTATAAAAGTATTTGTTTATAAGTTTAAAGAATTTATTCTAGTTCTTAGAGCAATAGGGTATGATATGAAAGATATAAATAATGTTATACTTTGACAATTGCTTCCATTTGCAGCAGTTGGTTGGTCTCTCGCATCAGCAATCACTTTGTTAATAGTTAATATTTTGATTAAAAAAGTTACACTTTCATACGGTATGTTAATACCGATTGGTAATGGGGTTACTCTTATTCCAATAACATTTACATTAATTGCTGTGATACTTTATGTAACTTATGTAGCTATTATTTCATATATTAAAAAAATTAAGTTGACTCAAATAACTAGTTAAGGAGTATGCTATGTTTAAAAAAATAATTAATATTAATTCTTTATTTTCACTGATATTTTTATCTAGTTTTTTAGTTTCATGTCAATCAATCGAATTAGAATCTTTAATTAAGCAAAATTATGCTTCATATATGATGGAAAAAACAGAAAATTTGGCAAAACAGTTAATTGCCTTTAGAACTGAAAATTTAAACAGAGGAACTTCTACTCCTGCTTATATAATGTATGAATTAAACGATAATGAGTATGATGGTGAGTTGGGACTATTTCAAAAAAATGCAGAGTCAGCGAACACTAATTTTAACCCAAATATTGGAAATATATCATTATTAGGTCCAACGTATAACTCATTATTAACAAGTTTGACTGGTGACATTGAAGAAAAAAATTATAATACTGCAGATGTAGCACCATTGAATTGAGAATATAATAAGAAATATTCATCTATTATAGATTACTCAGTTGAATCTGGTCCTATGAGAACTTATTTTGCTTCAAACCTAGGTTTAAGAGATGGAAATGATTCTGTAAATTTATTTGATAAAGATAATGGTGATTTTGCTGCTAATATTTTTTCAAAACAATATAATAGATATGATTTCTGAAATGATCATAGTTATAACGATGTAAAGAGTCTGAAATTTAGTGATGCAGCAACGGAAGGTTTTAAAATATCTCTTTCAAATAAAAGTGTTATTAATGCTGGAAAATTTGACGCAACTAATGTTTTGAATCAGGATATGATAAAACAATTAAGGTCATTTAATGATATTTATAGGCTTAAATCTTTAATTAATAGTAAAAATGATACAAATAATTTATTTAGGTTTTTGAATGAATTATTTGCTATTAATAATCCTAGTATTTTAAATATTTTTAATAATTTATTTGGTTCTATTTTTACTAAGACTTATTTGAGTAACAAGGTGGCGATTTTTATTGATGCAGATTTAAGAAGTGTTCTTTTTGGTAAACTATTTGATAATCCTATCTTTAGCAAAATCAAAGATAAAAGAAACCAAATAACAGGTAAAATGCTTAAATGATATAATGATGGGTTATCTAAAACTATCAATAAAGCAAATGATTTTGATAAAGCATGAAGGAATGGACGTGCAGGGGTTGATATGAAATCTTCTATTTGCAAAAAGTTTGATGTTGGAAATGGAGAGGAAGCAAGTCTTACAGAATTGATACATAGTTTACTTGCAACTTATAAAGAGTTATTTGACAGTGCATCACAAGAAGATTTAAACGAAATGACAGAAGATTTTTATAATCAGATAAAAAGCACAACTAAATCACTTTCATCTGCTTTAGATAAAAGTTGATTTTCTATTATTGAAAACATTCTTGTAAAACTTGATGTTCCTGAAAATTCTGATAAGTCTGGTTCTAAAATAACATTTGAAGATTTTATATTAGGTATACTTGGTATATTTGATTTATCTTCTGATGAATCTCTTACAATTGATGACAGTTCTAAGATTAAAAGTTTTGAAGACATTGCAAATGCGGACTTAAATAATGAAAAAGATATGTATGAAATTAAACGTTCACTTGGTTATAAAGAAGGTGTAATAATTAAAGGTTCAATATTTGATAGATTGTTTAATATGTTCAATGATAAAAATTCATATGAATACAA
>WOGN01003784.1:0-14830 GCA_015342105.1 Leptinotarsa texana
ATAGATAGTTCTGGTCATTTTGTAAATAATATTGATGAAATGATATACATTAGTCAAGTAGTTGAAGTACGATTCAACTAAATGATCCTAAAATAATTTTTGTCTTTCTCTTAAAATTTGAAAACATATTTCTCAATCAATGTTTTCATAACCAACAGATCTTAATGAAAATCAAAGTCGAAACACAACGCATACATGGTCCAACACCAGACATCGCTATTTCGATCCGCCATAGATCTCATCAGTGGTGCTAGGCTGAACCACTGCTGGACTCGACTCAACTGTCTTTAAATAACAAGCCCGAGTAAACTTTGAGCGATGACATCTTACGAAGACGTAATCTATGGGAGCAAGGAGCGTGGAAAAGTTAGGAAGTATTAGTGTTAGAAAGCTTGGTTTATCCCCAGCTATTAAGTACTCTGAGTCTGTGCAAACAAATGAACCAACCCTGAGAGGTGAAAAATTATGATGATTTCTAGGTAAATATTGTTTTCATCAGTTCAGTGCTAACAAATTGAAATCATGATCAATTATGACTGATGGCTAGAATAAAGAATTCTTAGACATTGAAAAATGATCTCTGGTGAATACTTCTTATGTTACTGAATTGAAATAATTTTTAATAATTATTCAGTTGTTTATTTCCATCAAGGTATATTTATGGAAAATATATGTATTCCTTTGCAGTTTGAGAAAATAATTCAAAACAACGGTTTTAATTTGAGCACATCTTTTTGAAAACGTTTACCTTATTGTATGCCAACATGCGATGGATTTTCTTGGACTTTGTGACATGTCAATCCAGTGATCTTTCTCAGGGCCACTTTCTTTGGGCCCTATTACACACGCTCCTATAAGGGTATTGTTCACTATCAAATCATTTCCTTGATCGAAGACAGAAATCTAGAAAAAAAAAGTACAAATCACGGTTTTTTCATTTTATCATTTGGTTGATATGGAATGAACTGTCTTTGAAGAAATGATAAAAACTCTTCAATATTCACTGTTGTATAAATGAAATTTTTTCAATGAAGTTCCGAACCTTACCTCTAATGCAGCATTGGCTATGTTATTGGCAGATAAAGTGAATGTTAACGCTTCATTCCAAACGGGATTGCGACTACCCTTTCTAGTAGCAGTTTTCTTCTTTTTCACCCTTTTACCATTCACAAGAAGATACACTTTTACAAATGGTTGCAGATCTGGAAATGCATAAGTTGTGAGACTATATTTCTGATCTAAAAATGAATAGTGATAGGTTGAAAATATATTTATGCACGACCGAACGCAAAGTAGCACTTTAGCGTCCATTGAGCAGGCGCTAAAATGAATTTCAATCTCACATCGATAGAAATCTATATTTCGATGGTTTCAATGCATGCAAAATTATTTAAACATATACTTGAATTATACAGGAGTACACATTTCGAGTCGAGAATATATCTATTGTACTTATAGGTAACTCATGAATCTTGCGTGTCTACTGATATGTCTATTATCATATACATTTGAAGTAGCTTTCAGCATGGAATGATATTAACACATGGAAGAGGGCTTACGATATTTAAATTTTTCGAGAAAATAGGCAATAAGTTCAGTCTCTGTGTAGTTCTTATTTTTTACATTGTTACCGTTGCACCACCTCACGAATTATTCATACACTTTGCCGTATATTTTCTTGGATTTACTTGGCAATAAACTCAATTTCACATCCTCAGCAGTTTCACTTATTTCTGTGGAGTACAATTCACACTTTCTTCGTCGCTTGAATCAGTTTCAAAATCACTAATAAATTATCTGTTATCTCAAAAATTGCCAGCAAATATGGCTACTAGTCTATATAATCTCATTTCGCAAAATTTGACTGAGAGTTGCCTTGGTAACATTCATTCCGTAACTTCTTGATGTATTCTATTTCCGATATAATATTAATATACAACTTGGTCGTGCATATGATGGTTGTATGTATTTCGGGCGTAATTTGCTAGGCGTGTTAATAATTACTTACAGGCTGCGGTCCATAAAACAAATATTAAAACTGTTGGATTTCCTGAAAATTATTGAACGTAAATAATAAAATTTTCTATTTAACGATCAATAAAGAGTTAATCTCTCTATACTGCTGATTTTTTTTCATGAAACATTTACTAGAATTAGTGTAATTCACTAGTTTATAGCCAATTTACAACTGTGATGTCAAAAGCAGTTCTTTGTTAATTTTTGGTACCTAAATGCGGAAATGAAAGTGAAAATTTCCTAACAGGTAATGAAAGTGAAAATTTCCTAACAGGTAAGATTTTTGATTTATGATTTTTTTCACAAAAATTTAAAGAACACGACATTCCCCTAAATTGAGGAAAATGTTTAAAATCTGGCAACACAGCATCTAAAACAAGTTTAAAAGCCGTTCTGCTCCATAACAAAAGACCTTTATTCCTCTTGCACATACAGTTGCCACGAAGGAAACACACGAAAGTATGTCACTTATTCTAAATGCAATAAGTTATAATAATGATCTTTTCATGATCTACACATCCATGTATAGAGTTACTTCCTTCCTTTCTTTGGAACATTCCCTCATCCTTCTTTTTTTTTGTATCAATAGTAGAAAGCCAAAGACTTTCTTTCCCAAAAAACTAATCAGTCCTAAAAAAATATAACTCCTTCAATTCCTATAATACGAATAAGTGGCAAATATGTGGTGACCTAAAAGTCATCGGACAGGGCGGATTTACGAAGTTTTGCTGTTTTGTTTGCTTTTGGAACAATAGGGCGATACAGAGCCATAATTAAGTAAAAGAATGGCCTCCAAGAGATAAATATATTCCAGGTCAAGCTAACGTGAAGAATATACCTCCTGTTAATCCCAAACACGTTTCGTTACCTCCATTACATATTGAACTGGGGTTAATAAAACATTTTGTAAAAGCATCAGACAAAGAATGTGATGCGTATAAATATCATAAATACGTTTTTCCAAAATTAACTGATGCAAAGCTCAGCTAAGGTATACTTGTTGGACCACAAATTAGAAAACTACTAAATGAAATCGCAACAGTTTGATCAAAAATTAAGTAATGTTGGATTAGCTGCGTGGAGTTCTTTCAAAAAAATTGTTTCGGAGTTTTTAGGAAACAAGAAAGTATAGAATTACGAAACACTTGTAGAAGAACTACTTGAAAACTAGTGTAGAATGGGATGTTGCATGTCTGTCAAAATCCATTTCCTGCGCTCCTATTTGAATTTTTTTCCTGAAAAATTGGGTGCTGTCAGTGACGAACAAGGGGAAAGGTTTCACCAAGACATACTGACAGTGGAGCAACATTACCAAGGCAGATGGGATGCAGCAATGAATGGGGGTCATTGTTGGTTCTTTATGAGGAAAAACGATGAAAAATATAAACGATTATGCACAAAAGACTTCATTTGAATATTTTTTCATGTGTATTGTAAATAAAGTCTGTTATCCTTAAAAAAAATTGTTTTTTTCTTGTTTTGATCTTATATTTCCCTATAATAATATCTGAAAATTTTTGTATAAAATAAAAATAATTATAACTCAAAAGCTTTTTGTGATGGAAATTTTTTGATGTTGAAGTCGCAGTCAGGATGCCATTAATATTAGTCGCAATTTTTTTCTTATTTGTTGGCTAGTTATTTGGCTGTTTGGAACATTCACTGTAGTAATGAATATTATTGGAGTTTTAATCTTCCTCTTGAAGATGATCATCTGGTGATTGAAACACATGTCGAGGTGTTGAAAATAACAGTTTAGATGGATAAAACTCCAGTAATAATAATTATTATAATAGTATAACCATAATAAAGTTTATTTTATTAATAATATACAATTTCAAGTAACATATTACTTATACATCACTGAGAGAAAAAATAAAATGAATACGGCATCATGGAAGAAACTTCATGAAATAACATTGTGCGGAAAAATGCAAGCTGTCAATTTTGAAAATAATTGGTTAAGTTAACAGGCAAGTCTAGTATTGTTTCAACTTTACTAGTTGATGGTTTCACGGAATATATCATCATTACAGTTTTTCAACCAGTTTTCAATCTGTTTTTTGAACTTATTTTTATTTCTTATGCTTTTAATTCTATCTGCTATCGAAACCCAAATTTTCTCGCCCATGTAGCTACAATGCCTTTGACCGACTAATTTTTTACATTTCGGTACCAAGGTGGTATGTTCTTTGTTCCTAGTACTATATGGATGTTGAAGTTTGTCCAGTGATATTTTGCCCTCATGAATTTTGGAAATGATTTTCAAGTAAATAACTGTTTGATATGAAAAACCCCCGCTCTCCACGAACAAATTTCTACTGAAATAAGTTCCTTTCTTACCATATGTAATTTTCAAGATATGTTTTTATATTACTTTCAGACTGTTTAAGTGTATAACTCCATAATTTAGTGGTGACTGTACTAATCCATAGTAAATTGTTTTTAACTGGAGGATTTCGAGTATTTTTTTCAATAATTTGAAACGTGGTTGAATGTGATCTCTGTAGATCCCATTTAATATGTCGATCTAGAATTACTCTGTAGTATTTAATAGTAGTGGCCTCCGGCACTGAAGTTTCCCCATTTATTTTGAAAGAACCTATGTTTGGAAGGTTATTAGTGTAAGAGGTGAATGACAAGCATTTGATTTTGTTCCTATTTAATGTTAATTTGTTATGTTCGAACAACCTGATGATTCTGTTGAAATCAACTTCGGCTTTTATTTTGAGTTATCCCACGTGTTTGACTCATACAGTACAGCTGTATTATCAGCAAAACTCAAAATTTCACTTGCTGATTGTAGTGTTAATAAGCTATTGATGTATGTGGTGAATAAAACAGGGCCCAAACCTCTTTCTTGCGGAACAACATAGTTAACTTTTGCTTGATTACTCAGTATACCATCAATATTTACCACTTATTTTTTATCAGAGAGTTACGATCCCAAGAGATCGTACATCTTGCCGCGCATGCCAATATCCTCCAATTTTCATACAAATTGCTGGCTTTGAATTGTCTAGTGCTTCATGAATTACAGATGTAAGTCTATATAATGTATCCTCCTTTGAACATTCCCCTCTGAAACCGTATTGATTTTCCGACATTTCTCAATATATTTTTTTCAAAATAATCGGAAGTTTTTATTTTATTTGCAAGTTTTTTCACTATTTCGCTAATGAAATGCTACGATTTTATTGTTTTCCACTTTTAATTTCGTTATTTCTATTTTATTTTTTGCTTTACTGCAAGCCTCATTCACACTATTTCAGAGGCCTTCAGAGTTATTTATTTTTTTGAGATTTCAGTTTGGAAATACAATTTTTTAGCACTTTGAGTTTGTTTATGCAATTCATTCTTTCGATTATTATACTGATGTTGAATATTATCAGTTTTACTTTTTAGCATTTCACAAAGATTATTTTTTTCTTGAATAAATGTAAGTAACTCTCGAGTTATCCGTTTCTTGCGGGTTTTGCTCTTGTTTGTTATTTTGATTCCAGTTGTATTTATGTTTATATGATGTTGCAGTTTATTAATGAACATCGTATCCATTAGATTTATGTCGTTTTACTTGTAGATATCTTCCGAAGTTTCATTATTTGAGATTAATATCGATTTTTGGTAATTAATATACCTTTTAGATGACGTTTTCTGTTTTTCATTTTCCTTTGTATATCCCATATCTATCATTAAATCAATAGGGCGATGGTCACTTATTTGTTCTTGGAAAATGAATGATTTCATATTATCATGAAAATGGATATGTGTTTTAACAAAAGAGTGGTCAAGGCATGCGTGACTATATGGTCGAGTTACATCATCGATATAGGAGATTAATCAATATTTAATGAGTATTGGTAGAAGTCTTCCTTGAATTTATATGAACAAGAATTTGGCGAGCGATATATTGCTGCAAGTGTAATCCTTTTATAATTTATTTCCATTTTCACTCCTAGAACAGTTATTTCTCCTAAGATATATTTTTTGCTCATAATCTAATTCATTTCTAATGAATACAACACCAACTTTTTTATTAAAGCATAATTCATTATAAAGCGTGTTGTATCCTTTTAATCCATATAGATCTATATTGGTGATTTTAAAAGTTTCCGTAACGACTATAATGTCAAAGTCTCTTAGAAGTTGACTGAAGTAAATCTTTAATTCATCAATGTTTTTCAAGATGCTGCGTATGTTTGTGTGGAAACATTCAAAATGACCGAGCCCTTCTTTCATATATTCATTAAAGTCTGTAATCTTTTTTATATTTCGTGCCATTAATGGTTCATTCTGGTACTATTGAATGGAATGGATGTTTTGACTTTTCAATTTTCTGCAGTTTTTTAGTAGCGAATTTTATTTTATTGCCCAATGAGTACACGTCGTTGAAGTCCGATTCTTGAAGATTTACGCCTAGCAAGGCACCCAGTCCGAAACCATTTGAATTATTTTCTTGTTCGTTCTCTTTAAATTTTCCACTTCTTTTTTTTGAGATATGTTTTCTTTCTTGAGCGTACATACCCTGTTCTTGAATTTCTTGAGTACTCTAGCCTCTTTTCCTATTTTTTACCTCTTCTTTGAGAATTTGTTTGATTGTAATATTTTCGACATCCGCCATTTTATTCTCCAACTTGGGTTCTTTAGTAGGCAACAGTAGGTGGGATCGGACTCCAAACAAATTTCTTATTGGTAAATCGATGAGGTTATTGTAAACAATGTAAATAATTAAAGATGAATCGTGTTTTACTCACAGATAACATGTGTTTTGAATACATATACACACACGCACCACTTACTAACTGTTATCACTTACTTTATTGATTCAATTTTCGATATAAACTACGATTTTGTTTAACTTTTACACAGAGAAGATTCTTGGTAGAAGCACTGTTGATTGCATGCATTAGTAACAGTAATCTTACATTCTTGGTATCTGTTCTTGATACTGCCTGCTAACTAATTTGTTATCTCTATTGATTGAGGTCGCTAATTTGTATAAATTACATTGAAAAGTGTGTAGAATACCAGCCCAAATGACGAAACTACTATTTAGTGAAAGGCGTATTGAAATAAATTCTATATTATGATTTGTAATTATTATCATGAAGAGTGTTATTGATTTTCACCAAGTAACGGGTCAGTATATTAAAAAAAAAGATTGTCATAAAACAAGTTATGGATAATTTCTTTATATGAGTTTCAAATTGAGCAGGGTTTGAGAAAATGGAACAGTAGGGGGGAGATTTTGGTGACAAAATCCATAAGTATGATTCATCACTTTCAGCACGACAAACTTCACCTAAAAGCAGAAAAACAGATTCAAAAGATGTATTATAGACAATAACCGCAGCAAACTCGTAAAAAATTCAATTATTCATTTTTATAAAAAATGCCGCACTGTTTGAATGACTAAATATTAGGTAGCAGAGAATATATGTTTATATCCACAAGAACCTCACATGTTTTTAAAGGGAGCCTTGAAAAAAATTCGTAACATTTCATAACGAATTGTTCAGAACGAACCAGTTGGACGTTAGTTGGAAGATTTGATTGGTTAGAATTGCCCGTTAATCGTAAACCAATAGTTATGCCTAGTAATTTCCGCTAAGAAGACATACTGACCCAAATTTCCTTTACACTGAGGCAGAAATAGATTCCTTGCTTTGAGCAGTACCACTGTTAGTCTCTCTGCAGACGGCAAGTAACTCAAAGACACAAGCAACTCCTGGATTTCTTCTCTAGGTTTCTTATTCTTGGTTATCTCTCCCCAGATTTCCACGCTGTTAGCAATATCAAATTCGGCCATGTTCATTGTAACTTCCCCAATGACATCATTTCGAGAGTACCTGTATAAGTAGAAATGATTAACAAATTAATATAAATCTAATTTCATATTTCCAATTAATCATTATCTCAAGTTAGATTACTCAGCGATATTTCATGCCCCTTTATAGTTAAATACTGGTAATCGAATATTTTTCAATTGGAAAAATGGACTGAATTCACTCCTGAATGTGCCTTAGATACTGTTTAATAAACGCTTTCAGTTAGCTTTTCTACCCCATACCTGTCATAGTCGAATACCTGAAGAATCAAGGTTTTTGACTGGAGTTCTTCATGAGAAACGGGAAACTTGAAATGTTGATCGAATAATGGATTCGGATCGTTTCGGCAGATATTGGTTTGACGTTTTCTGGAATCCACTTCCGGCTGTATCGCCAAACGGACGTAAGGATCGTTGAAGCCGCCCTGATCGCTTCCGGCCAAGTCGTGAGCTACGAAATTTTGTATGATTATTTTTTGAGACAATGAGTTAAATTTTTCTCAAATCTATTGTATGATGTTGTTTATACAATTACAATATATTAGAAAGACAAATAAACAAATACAACCTTACGAACTAAGTAACTTGTGGCAAGGATCATTCAATATTTTCAAATAGGTAGTTTTTTGCATATTGAGATATGTTTGAAAATTCGTAACATCATACAAGAACTTTCTAGGTATTTCAATATAATCAACGTTTCAAAATCTTTCTGAATAAAGGAAATTATACAGTGCATTTCTTTAATGACCCCCCCTTTTATTTTTTGAACAGGTCAACTCGAAAAATTCAAATTTGAGATAATGAAATTCATGCATGAATAATTTAAATGGTCTTCGCCATTTTTGTATGTCCGAAGGACTCCAGTAAAAAATTAATAATTTCAGTGATCTAAAATGGGCATTTGAAATCAATATGTATACCTACATACATACTACGTATTATAGTTGTATTTTTGTGATATTCAATAAAGAGTTGCCAGTTGATAAGTTAACAACTTATTCATAAAGAACTCTATGGTTTGAATTAGAGGGAAACATTTTTAGCAGTGATTAATTTTTGCTTTCTTCCTTCCTTTGGAAGTTCCCCACAGTTTTTGCACGAAGATCAAGACGAAGATAGCCGAAAACCTTTCTTTCTTAATGGTTTGGAATTCATAGTGAAAATGGAAAGGGGGTTCTTGGGACATAGCATTTTGAAGCTCCTGAGAAATACTTAACAACCCTAGAATATATATGAAGTGGATATCTTTACCCACTACAAAATGGCGGAACATTCAATAATTTTCTGAAGACAAACACATTAATATCCATATTTCATGAATATATTACTTTTTATCTACCATATGGCAATTCCAACAAACCGATAAGTTTTTTTTTGTTTATAAAAACGACAAAAAATGTCAGTACGACAATGAACATCATTGTTCAGTTAGAATATTCTTTCATTTAGTTTTCAATCTCTAAAATGGTTAACTATCGTCCATTGGAAGAAAAAAGTGAAGCAATTTTTATTTATGGTGTGTCACGAGACCAAAAGGATTTTCAATGAACGTTTTCCGAATCGTCCTATCTGTAGAAAATATTTGAGGGAGTAGTAGAAAGCCAAAAACTTTCTTTCCCAAAAATTATTCACTCCTAAAAAATATAACCCCTTCAATTCATTTGAGGGAACTTGTATCAATATTTACAACCACCGGTAGTGTACATAACAAAAGCCCCCAGGTCATCCGTCCATTCCGGCAGAACAGCAAGTGCAAATAATTGGTGAGATGGTAGTAATTCCAGAACAGTTTACTTATTCCGTCGCGAATGTTTATGAGGTGTCTCCATCTACTGTGTGGAGACTTTTGAAGAGGACTAGGTATCATCCATACAAAATTAAAATGGTATACCAAATAACTGAAGATTCGCCTGATCGAAGAACAAAATTCTGCGAAATCATAAAGAAAACCATCGTAGGCATCCTACCTATCTCCATAATATTTGTATTAGTGACGAATGTACATTTTTTTGAATGGCAATACTCACAGACGAAATTGCTGTTATTGGAGTGACACCAACCCTCACGTTTTCCGGGAAACATATACCCAATATCCAGAAAAAATAACGTTTGGGCAGGAATATTGGGAAACCATATTGTAAGACCTCTATTTATTGATCAAAATTCAACAGGGGAACTGTATTTGAATATGCTGGAAGCTACTGTTGACTCTCTCATTATGTATTTAAATGTCAATATATTCAGACAATTATAAGAAGTTCCGTTATTTTGTAGTAGTATTTTCCAATTCTTTCAATTTATAATTCGATGCTCCACCCCTTCCTAATATTCCATAAGTGAGTTTTTATTGAACAAAATATAGCATCTCCAGATAGTGGAAATCAATATATTGTTTCAAACGTTCAAATTTTTGCAATCATTTTCGCAGATTTTTCAACATATGACTAATTTTAATTTTATTGGGACAGATATTGAGATATTTCATTGAAGTAATCAATGGTCATTTTGAAAACTGTTCCTCTGTTTCTGATTTTTGTTTCAAATTGTCCCAAGTTTCATTTGTTTTGTAATAACTGTTTCATCAGCAAAAAAATGTATTTTACCTTCAGATTTCAAGTTATATAAATCATCAAGATAAATATTGAATAAATAATATGGGACCCAACGCAGAACTTTGGGGCACGCCATATTCGAATATTCCCTTTCATTTAATCGATTATCAGGGTCGTGATGAAATATCTTTAATATATGTTATTGTTATTAAATTACCGAAACACTGTGGAATATCGAAAAATTGATTTCTTTTGATAGTATATGAACATTATCGAACTTACAACAAAAATACAACCGAAAAAGCTATTGTATGGCGAAACACGTATTGCGTTTTTGTAAAACTGTTAGTGAAAGTAAAGGACGACACCCCGTATGAATATTTTCTGACCAGATTCTGGAAGTGAAATGAAAGTTGTTTTGATAAAATGTGAATCGATTCGTTACTATTATTCAATTGTATCTGAAAATGGGCATTCTTGTTGAAAATAAATTTACTTTTTATCTCTTACTGTTTACGAGTATCCTCAGTTGCACAGACTCGAATAAATATGGAATTTTTCACCATTTGACGCGCCTCAGAAGGCATCAAAATATAATTGAGAAGGTATCAATATAATAACATTAATACATGGCCACCTAGTAATACAATGTATTACTATTGTCTATCTACATGAAATGGTGAATGTAGACGAAACCTTCGCCATTTTTGTATGTCCGAGCGACTCCAGTAAAAAAATAATTTCAGTGATCTAAAATTGTCATTTGAAATCAATATGTATACATACTTTCTACGTATTATAGTTGTATTTTTGTGATATTCAATAAAGAGTTGTCAGTTGATAACTGAACAACTTATTCATAAAGAACTCCATGGTTTGAATTGAAGGGTAACGTTTTTAGCTTTCTTCCTTCCTTTGGAAGTTTCCCACAGTTTTTGCACGAAGATCAAGAAGAAGGTAGCCGAAAATCTTTCTTTTTTAATGGTTTGGTATTCATAGTGAAACATATGTATCCATTATGTGAAATTGGGCTTTGTTATGGTTTTTTTTTTGGAATAAATTACACAAACCAAAACCCATTTTAGCTCCTGAAAGAAATATTGTCATTAAATAAGGATAGTTGGATATGAACAAACTTTCGAGCATAATCTACATATCTCAGTGAAACGTTTGTTTTTAACGTGGTTGCTTTCTTCCCTTTTTTGAAGTTTTCCATATATTGCTCCTTTCAATTAATATGTCTTCTATCATGCTCCTAAATGCTACGAATGAAGGATTTTGATCCGTATTTATTCTTTATTTTAAAAGCGTTCTCAAATCAGTATGAGCGAAACAGGTGTTGCGGTTTCGTGAACTGTTCACTGAAAATCTCACTATAAAATTTTATTTTTTAGTGCTCTATAATTTCAATTAACTATGGTTATATTAATCTATGTCACAGATCCAATTAAAACATTTCTTTCCTATTCCACATTATCGAAGAAATAAAATGGAATTGATCCCAGTTCTTTTAGGCTGATATCATTATCAGGCATTTGTTGCCATATCCATCATCAAATTGGAACGTTGGAAATACTCAACCATTTCGTTCGCCATTTTTTCAAAACCAAAAGTCTCTATTTCGACATTTTTTCAAAGATCTTGAATTTCAATCCTTATGTGATATTTTTCACCCGGAATATATCTAGTTGAAGATATATTTTCTTTAACATGTTACATTGTTGACGGAATTGGCTTATTAACCTGTCTTACCCATAATACGAGGCTAATATCCTTAGTTGTTGATCCCGAATACACGAAAAAATATAACCTGATTTTTTTCTGAAATAACCTATAATTTTCTCTTTCTCACCTTATTTGGAAAATAAGATGGACCAAACTCTATATTGAGATACATCGCAGTTGATGATGAAGACTCATATAACCCTTAAGTTTTGAAATCACATCACCCTAATCAGTCTCCAAAACGTGTCCTTAGGATTACACACAGTTCTTAATTTGTCCAAGAAACTATATGTTACTATCATTAAAATCATTTTTTAAATGCCTAAGCTAACAGAAAACGGAAGTATTAGAATACTTTCCGTATTACACAAAAACACTTTTTCCTATTCAGTTTGTGCTCCAAACATTCGTTATGGTTGTTTATTCAGTTTGTGGCTAAACGTCATTTCTTTAAAAATGATCTACGCATGTTTGTGAAGAGTTCATTTTGAAATTAATTGCTTTCTTTGAAATATTCTTACATTTTTTTTTATGAAGATTGGGAAGTAGAAAGCCAAAACATTTCTTTCCCATGAATCAATATCTTTTGAAAATATACCTCTTTCAATCTAAACAAGATTCCTATGGCTGGGATTGAATCAAAGAAGCTGATGAATGTCATCACGTACTATCGTCAATGACAGGAGTCGATTGAACTCATTCGTGACAAAGTGTTTCATTTCATAATGTTATCCAGATTGGCGGTGCCATTTAAAGCCAGTAAAAGAAGTCAAATAATCCTTTCTACACATAAAGGACCTTACAATACTAGATAAAAGTGGTATGGATAATAATATTTTAAAAGTCACTCAACTCGACATGCTGTAACTTCTAGAGCAGCTCGCATTGGCGCAGATATTGAGACAATCAGATGAGCGGCTGAATGGACAGAAAGGTCTAAAATATTTAATACATTCTACAGATATTTCCCGCACTGATGAGAGGTAATACCTCGAAATCGATCTGTAGGTGATCTACTGATTAAACATCTGCAAGAATTATCTCTGTGAGGTATCTTGCATAAATATGTCAGATATAATTCAATGTCCAGGGTGGTATTAGCCGGAGAAGTAGTTATTTTACGCCAGGTATTTACTAGAGCCTACTGTGTAGGTACATTGGGCGAGATGAATGTTCCGAGATTTCATATCAAAATATGAATTGAACGACTTACCTTGAGGAAGTTCAAACTTAATTATATGAACATGTTTGTTATCCAATAATGATACAAATTTAGTATACTTACATAATTTTTCTCTCTATGAGAACTGAAATGTTTTGGTTGTTTTCTGAGATTATGAGAGAATACTAATTTATATTCCTGAATATACATTTTTGATTCACTCATTAATCTTCTCTTAGATTTTGAATATTTCATTCCTTAGACTCAGCATTCAACGAGACACTTTATCATGCATATTCATTTACGAAATATTTAAAAACTGTACCGTCAGATGGATTTGCTATGGATAAGTAAAAATACACTTTCATTTCATTGTTCGATCTGAAATATTTTGAAATTACTGAAAATTCAATCAAAATTACACTTTCATTTTGTAGCAAACTCTCATTTCTTACCTTCGATAAGATGTATAACTAGGTCACTCCTGTCGAAATCGTAAGATAGTCTGAAATGTAATCTTCCCATGCTGGTATTGGATTTGTTTGAACTGCCAATGAATAGAGGGCCGTCTTTCCGCAAGTACAAGTCTGGCTGAATAGCACCCAAAGGACTAGCTGGAGGAGCAGTTGTGGACGACGCCTCAGGAACCACGGTTCTGTGTATGAATAGAGGCGAGAGACACCTTCCTAGGCCTGTTCTCGGCGAGGCCGGTACTGGAGAGTTGCAGGAACTTGTCGATCCGCCTATGAAGTAATAGAATATGTAGTGTTTGCTTATAAAAACCTTTGACCTCAAGTTTCACAAGTTATGTCTTCACCATCGGATATTGATCTGAACTGATAATTACTTATCAATGGAGTATAAAATTGTTTATGTATGTTAACAGTTCCACAAGGTATCTGATAATTGCATTCGATTATTTTGAAAAATGTTTCATGGAAATGGTCATGACATATCCTTTTACGAAAAAGCTATCTATGGGATCGATAAACGACTCAATTCATGAATATCAAAGATAGACAAGACTTCTAGAAGCGATCCATTTCAAAACCATTGCAACGTTCTCATCACAAAGTCCAACAACTCCTTCTCACACACGGTCTACCAAAAACCTACCCATACTAATTGCTACCTCAATGCCAAGTCCCATCATTGTCCTTCCCAGCTGAATTCCGTTCTGAATTCCCTCATACATCGTTCTATAAGACTCACTGACAACCACAATATATCCAGGGAACTATACGAACTCACAGCCGCCCTTCACCAAAACGACTATTTCGTCTCCCAAATATAAAGATCCATCCATTACCCGAGGAGCAAACCAACCAGACAAAAGCTTTTCTTCCCTACATGCATGGAGTTACTGATAAAGTGGGCCGAATTCTGAAGAAACATAACGTACTGTTTGGAACCTTTGGTGTAGTAATGAATATTACTGGAGTTTTTTGCCCAACACCAAATCGTTATTTTTATACCTCGACACGTGTTTCGATCACCAAGTGATCATCTTCAAGAGGAAGATAAAACTATAAACTTCTCAAAACT
>WOGN01003785.1:0-14827 GCA_015342105.1 Leptinotarsa texana
TTTATTTATGATAGAGGTAAACGTATTAAAGAAGCAACAGCATACCAATGATACTATTCTAAATCATTACTTATGTGCACAACAGCATTAGTTGGAGTTTTATTTGCTTTTATAGGAGCAATTATTGGTGGATGATATGTGTTGCCTATAGGCACATTGTTTGCAATATTGGGAGTTCTATTTTTAACAGCAATCGCTTTTACATTTATAATCCAGTTTACTTGGTATTTACTACACGATGAAACTATCGCTAGGCTTTTAGTTGTTATTATTCTTGTACTAAATATAGCATCATGTGGTGGTTTGTTCCCAGTATTTATGCAAAATAACTTTTTCCATGCGCTGTCATATATTTCTATATTCAAGTACTCTATGCATTCAGAAGGGTTATTAATATTCAATTTAGCAGTAACAAAAGCTTCAGCACCTATAGTTAATGAGTTATTAATAAATATATTTGCTATTGTATTGATTGCTGTAACATTTGCTTTACTTGGTTTATTTACAGCAAAAATAAGAAATAAAGATATTTTATTTGGAACTTTCATTAATAAGAAAATTGCAAAAACCATTGAAGAGAAAAAATTGAATTACAAATTTGTAGTTACAAGAAGAGAATTAAAATTAAATAATATTAGTCGAAAAATAAATAAAATAAAAGAAAAAATTGAACTAATAAAAAGCAGTAAAAAAGCAGATAAAGCAATAGAAAATTATAATCAAATAATTATTGGTTTAAATGAAAAGTCAGAATATATAAAAAATAATGAAAATAAATTACTAGATAAAAAAGCATATGATGTTCATGTTTTACCAAAGGTAAGAGATGAAGTTATATATTGAGATGTTATTGATAAAAAGACAGAAACTAAATTTAAGTGATATAAGAATTCGTATAAAGAGGATGTTTTAAAAACTAATTACACTATTTATGATGAGCATGAGAAATTAGATAGAGGAGAATAATATGAGAAACATTATAAAGTCATTTTTAGCTGATGTTCGTGAACTTAATTTCTCTTCTAAAAAAAGGCTTATTAAGTTTATTGGTTGTTGTTTAGTTCCTATATTATATGCTATTGTTTGTATGATAGCATTTTGAGATCCGATGTCAAATATAGATAAATCAAAAGTTGCATTTTTAGATAATGATACACCAGTTGGTTTAGTGCAATATGCAAAATACAATGAGGATGGTTCGTTTGATTCTACTGGAATTAAAATTGCAACAGATGAAAAATACAAAATTTTAAATAATGAACAGTTTAATGAACAATATAAAAATAACACCCTTGCAAAGGATGAGCAGACAGTTTATTTTAGTGATCAAACATCAATTAATTTTAAGAAAATTTCTGATAACACTGAACTAGAGAGAAAAATATTTGATGGGCCTAATGGTCTTTCCAATTATGATAAAAATCTTAAAACAATATATCAAAATACACAAGACAAAAGTTATTATGCTTTTATAGTGACTGGCTATCAAACAGCTATTCAATTATTTATAAACAGTAGTCACATATTTTCTATTCAAAAACAAGGTAAAACTATGGAAGATACAACATATGGTTTTAGCGTTAATTCATCATCAGGTGTGCTTAACTTTAATAATGTTAGATATGTAAATTCTAAAAATGCAAGAAAAGAATATAAGGCTAATAATTATAACATTCAACTTTTCTTTGACCATGGTCTTACTTCTGAGTTTATAACTAATTTAAATCTTTTATTTAATAACTTATCATCAAATAAACCAATTAAAACGATTAATGATATTATTAATCTTCTAGCAGAAGTAAAAAATCTTAAAGTTTATACATCTTATTCGCAAAACTTTTTGTTTGGAACATTTATGTATACAATAAGAAACTTTAAATTTTCATTTATTGCCAATCTTTTAGATCATTTATTTGAATCAAACAAACCAATCCCTAATTTAATTGTAGAAAAAGTTAAGAAAGATTTAAATATAGATTTAAGACAGATTACAAAAATAATTTCAGAAGGTTCTATTAATAACGAAAGAGAAACATCAAAACAAATAACTAATTATGGAATTGGTTTAGGTCAATTATTTGTATTAATTGCAATATCAGCTGGTTCAATTGCTATTACTTTTGTATTAGATAGAAGTAAACGTATTAGAAGAGCAAGTCCAATACAATGGTTTTTTGGTAAATATCTGAATATGTTATTTATGGGTTGCATTCAAGTAACATTACTTACAATGGTAGCCACTTTAGTAGGATATTACAAAGTTGGTTTATTAAGTTGCTTTGAACTATGATTATGATGGTTATTTGTTGATGCTGCAATATTGTTTGTATTTGCATGCTTATGATTTGCGTTCAGGTCCGAGGCACTAGGGCGAATATTTATGATATTATATCTGCTTATAAATATTGCTCTTGGTTGAGGTAGTTTCCCAACATTTATGATGAGCAAGGCATATGACATAATTTCACGATTTACAATATATCGATACTCATCAAAAACTACTTCAAATATTATATATGGTCAATATTCTTATGGAGTTAGACTATTTGAAAATATAGGTGCTATATTGTTGATTTGCTTAGTATTTTTTGTAATAGCGTTATTAACTGCAAAACTTAGATATAGAGACATACATTATGGTAGTTATAAGGGGAAATTCGTTATATTAGGATTAGAAGATGCAAAAATAGATACTAACCAATTTTATATGAGAAGAATCGATTGTATTCTTTATAAATTAAATAGTAAGAGAGCAAAAATTATCAATAATACACGTGATAAAATTCATATTAGTGAATTAAATGCAGAATTAAATTTTATTAAATCACTAGGAGATGAAGAAAAGGCTAAAAAAGAAAGAAAAATTCAAAAAATTAAAAGAAAATTAGAATTGTTAAATAGCAGATTTGATACTAATAATGATAAATTATTTGTTAAAGCGGCAAAAGAAAGAAGATCAAGTTTTCTTTCTTTAAAATTAGAGAAAATTAATTTAAAAATAAATCAATTAAAGAGCAATAGCATTGATGAAGATGATAAAAAATATATTAAATTAAAAAATAAAAAAGAACAACTTGATTCAAGGGTTAAAATTTCAAACAAAAAAACATTTCAGTTTAAAGTTGATGCTTTGACTAAACTGATTAATAAATGTGAAGAAAAAATACAGTTTGATAATCTTAAAAAAAATGATACAAAAATGGTTTATAATTGACAGTATTTGGAAGATTTAACCAGGGTTGATTATATAGCACTTAATAAAAAAACCAATAAATACAATAGTATTTATAAAGGGTTTAAATGATTTGGGGATGGTTCGGATTATAAACCTGAATTGCCTGCATTGTCAGATGATGTACTAACATCAAGAAACGATTAAATTTAAACTTTATCAAACTATGACTAAATTAATGATAATTTAGTCATTTTATTTGCTAAAATTAAAGGTATGAGGTAGATATGGAAAAATACATAGCATCTGATATAGATGGGACAATATTGCCTTTTGGTGCCCAAAAAATACCAGATGAAGTAGTTACTGCTATAAAAGATTATCAAAAGTTTTCAGGAAATAAATTTACACTATGTACTGGAAGAGGTTATGAGCTTTCAAAAGATATAATTGAATTACTTGATATAAAAATTCCAGTTATTCTAAGTAATGGAGCATTAATATATGATCCTATTTCAAAAAAATTTATTGATAAGGCTGTTATTTCTTATGAAAAAAAGAAAATTGTATTAAAAATTATGAAACAACATAAGGAAGTTAGATGAGGTTATAGTTCAGCAGATAAGCATATGTTTTTTGTAGATGATAAATTTAAAAATGATAAAAAACATGTATTTAATTTATTAAAATTCAATTTAAATTATTTAGATTGAGATGACTTTGAAAAATCAGTTTTAGAAGAGGAAGTATTTCAATTTAGTGGATTATACCCAACAGCCGACCCAGATTTAACAACCATATTTCAAAGTTTAAAAGAAAACGAATTAGATGTAACAGATACTGCTTGAAGATTAAGGTCTCTTGAAATTTCTGGAAAAGAAGTGAATAAATTTAGAGGCATTAAAAAATTTGCAAAAATTATGGATATTAGCATAGATGACATTTGCACAATTGGTGATAATAACAATGATCTTTCTATGATAAAGAATGTCAAAAATTCATTTGCAGTTGCAAATGCTATCGATGAAGTTATTGAAAATGCTAGTGAAGTTATTGATTCAGTTGATAACTGTGGAGTAGCAAAATTATTAAAGGAATTTATAAGTGGTAATAGATAATGAAAACTTTCGATGACTATGTTAGAGAAAAAAAATACAATGATAAGCAGTTAGAAGAGATTAAGTTGGGTTTAGAAAGTGGCGTTAATGTAGAAATATATGCTAATCCACAATGACATTGGTCTCAATTTAAACAAATAAGACTCGCTCTTGAGAAAAAAGGTAAAGAAAATGAATAAAGAAGTAGATGAAGTTTTAACAGATGAAACTAAAATTATAGAAGATAAACCAGTTAACAATGTCGCATTTGAACTTAGTTTTGTTGATACAAAGTATGATCAATTTTTTAATCAAATTGATGATGAATTTAAAAAAGATGAACAAAAGATTACAGAAGAAATTGCAAGACGTATGGTATATCAGAAAGTATTAATTGGTTATATTGATGACATGAAAAATAATATTATTGATTTTGAACCAAATAAAATATCAGCAGCATCTGTTTTGAAATTAAAAACAAATGATAACAATGATGGTTTTGTTTTGCCAGCATTTACAGAGTTAAGCACAAGGGACACTTTTTTATCTAGACCAAAAGAAACACAGTTAAAAGATGATAGTTATTTAAATTGAGCCTTGATGAGTTTTTCTGAATTATTATCTGCTATTAAAGAAGATAATTCAATGTTTAACAATGCAATATTAAATTTAGAAACATTGGAAAGTCAAACACTCATTACAAGAGTCAGTGCAAAAAATTCATTAGATAATCTTCAACAAATTCAATCAAGAATTAATGAAGTTCTTATAAAAAATACCTTAGATAATTCAGATATTGATAATTTTAAATTTGAAGAGTATCTTTCAAAAGTTATTGATAAATTTAAAAATATTAAAAGAATTTATGCTTTTAGATTTCAATTTATATTAGTTGGCGGAATTGGATTGGTTTTTGAGATAGAAGATGTTGAATATAAGTATGATCAATTGCTTGAAATCTCGCAAATGTGCAAAGATATGACACCACATGATATTGCTATATGATACAACCTTTCTGACACTAATATTGAGGAAAACAAAAAATATCAATTAATATATGATAGAAAAAAATTTGATTTAAAAAAACTAGATAATAAGGATGATTTAAAAAATGGCGAATAAAAATGAAGAATTAATATCTTTCTTAAAGGCACAAGGATTTATTTTTCAAGGTTCTGAAATATATGGAGGTCTAGCAAATTCCTGAGATTATGGACCATTAGGTGCTTTAATGAAAACAAAGGTTAAAAATCTCTGATGAGAACATTTTGTAAAGAAGAATATATATAATGTTGGGTTAGATTCTTCTATATTGCTAAATCCAATTGTATGAAAAGCATCAGGCCATTTAGATAATTTTAGTGACCCATTGATTGATTGCAAAACTTGTAAAACTAGATATAGAGCGGATAAAATAATTGAAGAATCATTTCCTGGCACAATCGCTGACGGCTGAACAGCAGAAGAGCAGGAAAAATTTATAAAAGAGAAAAACATTTTATGCTCAAATTGCAAGGAAAATAATTTTACTAACATAAGACAATTTCAACTAATGTTTAAAACACACCAAGGGGTAATAGCAGATGAAAGTTCTGCTGTTTACCTTCGTCCTGAGACAGCTCAAGGTATTTTCATAAATTTTAAAAATATACAAAGAAGTTTAAGAAAGAAACTACCATTTGGTGTAGGTCAAATAGGTAAGAGTTTCAGAAATGAAATTACACCTGGAAATTTTATATTTAGAACTAGAGAATTTGAACAAATGGAGTTAGAATTTTTTTATAGTCCAAATGATAATGATGATTGGTTTAAATATTGAGTTGACTATGTAAATGATTTTTTAACAAAGACTCTTTCTATTAAAGAAGAAAATCTAATACAGCGAAAACATGATAAGGAAGAATTAGCACATTATTCAGATAAAACAATTGATTTTGAGTACAAATATAATCATGGTATTGGTGAATTATGGGGTATAGCATCACGTAAGGACTTTGATTTAACAGCGCATCAAAACTTATCTAAGGCTGATTTAAAATATACAGACCCAATATCAAATAATAAGTTTATTCCATATGTTATTGAACCAAGTGTTGGGGTTGAGAGACTTTTATTAGCACTGCTTACAGATGCATACACTGAGGAACTTTTAGATGATGGCTCAACAAGAATAGTTTTAAAACTTGATAAAAAAGTTTCTCCTTATTATGTGGCTATTATGCCGTTGCAAAAACAACAAAGTGAGAAAGCATTTGATGTATATTCAAATTTATCACAACATTTTGATTGTGTATATGATGATACTGGTAACATAGGTAAGAGATACAGAAGAGAAGATGCAATTGGTACACCATTTTGTATAACTATTGATTTTGATACTCTTGATTTAGATAGTGCTAATTATAATACTGTTACAATTAGAGATCGAAATACAATGAAACAAGAAAGAGTTAGTATAGATAATTTAGTTAATTATTTAAAAATGGAGTAAATTTTCAAAATTGAATATAGAACAAATTAAAAGAAAAATAATAGAAGAAACATTAATATCTGATGTTATTGCAAATTACTTAGATATCCAAAAAAAAGGAGATGGATATATAAGTGTTTGTCCTTTTCATGATGATTCTAAACCAAGCTTGAACATTAATAATAAGAAAAAAATTTATAAATGCTTTGCTTGTAATGCGGGAGGTAATTCGATTTACTTTGTTATGAGTTTTAATAAAATAAATGAGATACAAGCAATAAATGAGATAATCAGTAAGTTGAATCTTGATATTAAAATAGATAATAAAATAACAAGCAATCAAAGTTATCAAATTAAATTAATTAATAAAGAGGCTAACGAAATTTTTCAGGCGTTTTTAATAACAGAGGAGGGAGAAGTTGCGTACAATTATCTTAGAAAAATTCGTAATTTAAGTGATGCAGTAATAGAAAGATTTAATATTGGTTATTGTTTAAAAGGTAAAAATCTCAGTGATTATTTAATTAAAAAAGATTTTAAATTATTAGACATTGAAGAATCAAATTTAATTTCAAACAATAATGGTGATAAATTTGATTTTTTTGGTGGAAGAATAACTTTTCCTATAAAGGATATTTATGGTGATATTATAGGTTTTTCAGGGAGATCACTTGTAGATTCTAGCGCTAAATATTTAAATACAAAGGAAAATATAGTTTTTAAAAAGTCACAAATTTTATATAATTTTTCTGATGCTAAAAGAAGTATCTTAGAAAAAAAACAAGTTATTATTTGCGAAGGCTTTATGGATGTAATAGCCTTACATAGAATAAAATGTGAAAATGCAATTGCTATAATGGGTGTTAATTTATCTGATTATCATTTAAAGGTTATTTCAAAATTAAATTCTCCTGTATTTACAATTTTTTTAGATGGAGATAATGCTGGTGTTAATGCGACTATAAATATTATTAAAAAACTTCTAGCTAGAAATATAAGGGTTAATATTGTTTATAATAATACAAAAATGGACCCTGATGAACTTTTAAATAACAACAAAGGTGATTATTTAAAATCAATTATCAATAAACCATTGAGTGTAATAGATTTTTTGATAGAAAAATATTTAAAAGATATTAACAATGATAATCTTTCTGAAAGAATAGAGAAAGTATTTGAAGTTATCAGTTGTGATAGCAATTCTATAAATACAACAACTTATATTAATAAATTAATGATTAATTTAAAGAAATTTAATTTAAATTCTGATAATATAATACAAGATTTAAACAGATACAAAAATCAACACAGACAAGAATTAGTCAAGAATATACAGGTATCTAGTGTTAATGAATTTAGTGACTATATTAATAGTGGACACGAGGAAACAAAAAATAAAAGCATTTTTGAACATTTGGAAAAAATGTCTGAATATAAAAGGAATGAAATAGCTATTGAAACAATGATTTTAAAAACAGTAGCATTTTCATTAATAAATAAGTCAATTTTAGCTAAAAAAGCTTATGAAGAAACTTTTAAAACTATGGCAAAATATGCAAGAAGCGCATCTACTATTTTTTATGCAGTAGAGGAGTCCTACAAGGATTATATAAAACAAGAGGTAGAAGAAGAATTTGATTTAAAGTATGCTACTAAGTATTGAAAGAATATTCTTCAAGACACTCCAGAAGAAAAGAAAAAACACATTCAAAGAATACATAACTATTATAAACTTGTTAAAGAAGGGTATTTAAAAGCAGATGATACAGAACTTCAACAGTTAGTAACGGATTTGAGTGAATTAATAACTAAAATGAAGGAAATTGATGCTATAAAATCAAGTGAAAAAAAATTAATAGAAGATGTTAAGAAAAAAATTAATAGTCAGTATAGGGATTAAGGGGGATAATTATGTCACTAACTAATAGGAAATTTGAATCAATATCAGAATTTAAGGAATATCTAGAAAATTATTTACTTAAAAATGATAATGAAATTTTACAAGAAGAAGTACAAAATATTTTAGAGTCTAGATTTCCAAATGCAGATGAGGATGAAATTAATGATGTTTTTAACTTTTTGCTTGAAAAAGGTGCTAATTTTGTTGATGAAGAATTAGAAGAAGATGATATTGTATTAGATGATGATTTAGAGGTTGAAGATGAATTAGATAAAGATAGTGAGTATGGTGCAAATCAATCTGAAAAGTTTAGAGAAGCCAGAAAGGAAGATAGAAAAAATCTTCAAGCAGCACATCAAGAACAAAATCTAAAATATAGAGTTTCTGGAATTACAAGTGAAACCAAGATTAATGATATTATTAAATCTTATTTTAACCAGATAGGTTCTATTAAGGTTTTGACAAAGGATGAAGAAGTTTACTATGCTAAAATGCTTGAATCAAAAGATGAAATAGAAGCAAAGTATGGTAGAGATAAACTTATAACTTGCAATCTTAAACTTGTTATTTCAGTTGCTAGAAAACACTTAAATCGTGGTTTAGAATTTGCTGACCTTATAGAAGAGGGTAATATTGGTTTAATGAAGGCTGTTGATAAATTTGATTATAAAAAAGGTTTCAAATTCTCAACATATGCAACATGATGAATTAGACAAGCAATTACAAGAGCAATAGCTGATCAGGCTAGAACAATACGTATTCCAGTTCATATGGTAGAAACTATTAATAAAATTACTAGAATTGAAAGACAATTAACACAAGAATTTGGTAGAGAACCAACACCAACAGAGGTTGCTGCAAGATTTGGTAAAGGTATTTCCCCACAAAAAATAACAGAAATAAAAGAACTTTCTATTGAACCTGTGAGTCTTGAAAAACCATTTGGAGATGAAGAAGATACTCATTTTGGAGATTTTGTTGAAGATAAGGATATAACTTCACCATCTGAATATGCTGAAAAAGAAGAACTTAAGGATGTTTTAAATCAGTGTTTTGCTGATGTGCTTTCTCCAAGAGAGGAAAAAGTAATAAGAATGAGGTTTGGTATTTTACCAAATAAATTAAGAACAATTATTAGACTAGCAGATGAATGCGAAGATCCAGAAGCAAATGATTTAAAAATTGAAGTTGCTACACTTGGAGTTAATTATGATGCCCCTCTTGAACAATTAATGAGGTTAGATAGTCCTATAATCAAAAGACAAATATCTAAATATGATTCTCAAAAAACACTTGAAGAAGTGGGACAGGAATTAGGTGTTACAAGAGAAAGAATTAGGCAAATTGAAGCAAAATCAAATCGTAAGTTTAAACCAAATGGAAATAATCCTGTTTCAAAATTACTTAAAGAATTTTATAAAGGATAGTTGATGCGAAACTTAATTACTAACAGATTAAAATCTGTTGCTTCAATGGTTAATGACAATGAAGTGGTTTGTGATATAGGAACAGATCATGGTTATACTGCAATTTATATTGCAAAAGATTTAAGAGCTAAGAAAATATATGCAAGTGACATTAATCAAAAACCATTAAATAGTGCATTAAATAATATAAGGTCATTCAATGTTGAACATAAGGTTGAAACAGTATTAAGTGATGGACTTGATTTCATAAACGAACGGAAAATACAAGTTGATATAGCAATAATATCTGGTTTGGGTGCTAACTCTATTTTAGAAATACTTGAAAAGGATAGTTCTTTAATTGATGGTTATATAATTGCCCCCAATACTGGAGCTGAAAAAATAAGGGAATGAGTTAAACTAAAAAAATATTATATTGAAACAGAAAAAATAGTTGAAGATGGAATGTTTTTTTATGAAATCTTAAAGATTAACAAGCATGCTGGTTTAAAAGTTAAATCAAAACGGGATTTAGTTTTTGGTCCATATTTACTTAGAAATATAAATCGAACTTTTGTTCTTTATTGAGCTCGTAATGATGAAAGAAATAGAGAACTGTATCAAAATATTGTAGAACATGATAAAAAAAGGGCAAAAGAATTTAAAAAAATTAACAAATTAATAAATAAAACTATCGGGAAGGAAATTATTAAGTATGTCTAGTGTTCCTTTAAATACTATTATTGGTTTTTTAAATGAGTTATTTCCAGAAGAAAAGGCAGATGTTTGAGACAATGTTGGTTTTGAAATATTAGAAGTTTTTAATGACAAGGTTCTTGATTCTGTAAATAAAGTTGTTGTTTGTTTAGATGTTACAGATAAAGTTTTAGAATTTGCAATAAAAAACGATGTCAATCTTATAATTACAAGACATCCATTCTTTTTTGGCGAAAATGAAGATGAAGATTATGAGCAGTTTAGGTTTAGTGCAGATTACAAGAATAATATATTAAAAAAAGCGATTGATAGTAAAATACAATTTTATGCAATTCATACAAATTATGACTGAAGTGAAAATCAAGGTGTATTTTTAAAATTTTCTAAATGTCTTAATACTAAAAAAATTGAAAAAATATCAAAAGATGATTACTTTTTTAAAATCACATTAGCAACCCCTACAATCAGAGTAGAATTATATAAAAAATTAAAAGAGATATTTAATGTAAAAGATTCATTCATTAATTCTGATACTAATCTTGAAGAGGAAATAAAGGATTTTTACTATATATCTGGTTCAGGAGCTGATATTTTAATTGATAACAATTTAAAAAATACAACTCTTGTGACTGGGGAAGTAAAATGACATCAGTGAATTTACGCAAATGAAAGCAACGTTAACATTATTGAATTGGGTCACTATATGGAGAATCTTTTTATCAGTGATATAAAAGAAAAATTGACTGTCCAATTTGGAGACAGTCTAAAAATATTAGAATTTGATATTAAAAACCAAAATAAGTATTTTTAATTAAATTTTTTTATAGTTTCAATTACATCATTTAAAATATTGTTAGAAGTCGAAGCACCTGCGGTTATAGCTAAAACTTCTATTTTTTTTAGCAAATTATAATCTAGTTCGCTTGCATCTGATATTCTTATTGATGGTATACCAATTGATATTCCAGTTTCTACAAGTTCTTTTGTGTTTGAACTTCGAACATCTCCAACAACAACTAAAAGATCTATTTTTTGACCTTTTAAATCAAGTACTGCTTGTTGCCTCATAGATGTTGCTTGGCATATATCATTTTTATATTCAATATTTTTGTATTTATTAATTAGCTTATTATAAATTTCTTCTGTTTTTTGTTTTGATAATGTTGTTTGGTTTGTAGCAAAAATATTTTCATTTTCATCAATTTTTAAGTTTTCGACATCGTTAATTGATTCAATTAAATATATATTATTTTTATCAATGCTAGTTAATGCAATGCTTTCAGGATGATTACTTTTGCCAATAAATATAATTTTCTTTTTCAAGTCTAAATTTTTTAAAATAATACTTCTTGTAAATTCAACTCACTCACAAACTGTATCATACACAATTAAATTTCTTTTTTTTGCTAAGTTTACAATATCTAAATCAGTTCCATGAGCTGAAAAAATAACAACTGAATCTTTTGGCAAATGATTAATTATATCTTCTCTAGATTTGAATAAGTCGTCAATTAACTTTATATTAAGCAATTCCATCTCATTTATTACAAATTTGTTATGCACAAGCATACCTATCATGAATATTTGCTTGTCAGGGTGTTTATTTGCCACTTTTTTTGCAATTTTTATAGAGTTTACAACTCCTGAACAAAATCCCCTTGGCACTAACTTAATTACTTTCATATTTAAATTATCTCATAGCAAAGTGCTTATTTTGCCTTATATGCCTTTAATTATTTATAAAATCAATTAAAATATACTTATATGAAACTTTTCACAAAAATTAAGGAAAAAGCCTTTATATTAAAAGCGGTTCCTCCATTAAGATTAATGTATACGTCATCAATTGCGTTAATTGTGATGATTTTTATTGAGTTTTTTATGCTTTTACTTTCAACATTAGTTCATCACAATAGTAATGGTTTTTCTTATTTTTTTAAGGGAATATATTTTTTATTAGTTAAATCAAGAAAAGAACCAAATTCAGAGCAGGGATTTATATTTGCTGCAGTAATATTAGGTTATTTGCCCTCAATCATAACAGTTTTTATAATATATTTTGCTTTTATAAGTTTTATCAAAAATTACAAATTAAAAACTACTAGATTTTATAATGAATCAGAGTCAGAAAAAATAAATTTTTTATTTAATATGGGACACATTTTTTTACTTGCTGCATCTTTAACATTAATTCCATTGATATTTGTACTAATATTTGGTGGAAGTGCTCAGCCTTGAAAAACTGTTACATATATAGGGTATTTTGCATCTGAGGAAATGAAGGAAAGAGTTTTGGGTGCATTTTCATTTGTTTACCTATTTATGGGGCTTCCTTTGTCTACTATTTTTTTATTAATTGTAATTGTTTGGCTAATTTACAAAGCTATTGTTTATATATTCATTGGTATTAAATATGCAATATCAACAATAATAGATATTGTTTTCAGAAGAACTCCTAGTAAAAGTTCAAAAGAAATATTTGAAGAACATGATGAGGGATAAGTTTTATGTATTTATTTAGGGATAATAACAATTATTTTGTTGTAGACAAAAAAGAAGTTACTAAATTTTACTCTAAAATAGAGCAAAATCTTTACTCTACTGCTTTTTTATCGTTAGATGAAGTTAATTATAATGGAGAAAGTAGTGAGCTATCTTTTTTAAATAAAAAAATTCCCTTAGCTGTTTCAATGGGAATACTAGATTATATAGATTATAAAAGAGTTTTTGATTCTGTTATGGTAAAAACTTATATTGTAAGCAACAGTGATGATGTAGAAACGCTTAAAAATAGTTTGAAAGAAATGATTGACTTTATCGAACTTTATTTAATAGAAAAAAATATAACAAATATTATAGTTGATAGTAAGTATGATATATATAGATTGTATGAAATATGCAATAACCTTAAAATCGAAACGACATTATTCAAAAGGATATTAGAGTATAAGAGGTTCATTGATTTAAAAAATGAACTAGATAATAAAAAAATGGTTGCAGTATTGAGTGAAAAATTTGTATTTAAAAATTATGTTGACTCAATTATTGAGGAATTATATAATATTGAATTTATATCAGATAAAGATATTAATCAACTAAGGAATTTAACAAAAGAAAGTAAGGAAATTCCTAAAACATTATTGGAAAAAGTTGCAAGAGAAAATATTTTAGATATTACTAGAATGCGGATTAAACTAAATTTTATTTATCAATTTAAATCTCTAGATTGGGAAAATGCAATTAATTCGCAGATGCAAAAAAGGTCATTAGATAAACTTGATATATTTAATTTCAAGGAAAGAATAATTAGAGATAAAAGAAATGATAGTAAAAAGAATAACAAGTAAAGACAATTTTTGTTATAAAAATTTGTTATTATATAGTTGTACTATGAGTAAGGGAGACATCAAATGCCACCAAAAACTGAAAAAGATATATTCAATAATGAATATAGAACTGGGTTTGAAGAAATTGACTCTGAATTTGCAAAGAAATTTGATCAAAAGTACAGTTCAGATGTAGAAGATAAGGAAGAAGAAAGTAATTAGTTATCTCTATTCTATAAGAAGTCGCAGCATGCGATTTTTTTTAATTAGTAATTAAAAATGTATTGAAATTAATGACTGTAAAAAACTCTTAAAATAACTTACTATTTATGTGATATAATAATAATGATAAACTATGAAAAAAATGCTATCTCTTTTAAGTGTATTATCAATATTTTCAATGCAGACTTCTAGTCTTATTTCTTGTTCTCCAAAAGGCGAGGCAATAATTAGTAAAAATTTTGGTGATATAATTTCATCATTGGATGCAATTGATACTAATCAATTATTGCAATATAGAGTTAAATTAGAGGATTTTTTTAATAATGCAGAGTATGCTAAACTTCTTGCTTTTTTAGGTATAAAGAATATAGTAGCAAATGAAAAAGCTCAACAGGAATTGAGAGTTATTGAAGATAACATGAGAGTTGTTCAAATGGCAAATCAATTTTTATTTAATATTGCACGAAATATTCCTGGGTACGATTGGATATATAGAAAACTTAGATGGCAAGCAGGA
>WOGN01003787.1:0-14826 GCA_015342105.1 Leptinotarsa texana
CACATCCATATATAGATTTACTTCCTTTCTTTCTTTGAAAGATTCCCTCATCCTTCTTTTTTGTATCAAGATGGAGTAGTAGAAAGCCAAAAACTTTCTTTCCCAAAAAATAATAAACTTCTTCTTCATTTCTATGTCCATTCTGAGTATTAGTTCCCTGAATTTCATCACAATATCAAAACTCAATCACCGAGAGCTTAACAATATTATGGTTCACAGAATCAGTTTCATATCACGTTTTATAATGCATAAAATATGATTGTACATCAGTTTCTCTAAAGCTTTCGCCTCAAAACCATATCAAACCATAAATGCAAACAAAACAAAATAATATCATATCCATCTCTGAAAATTTCAGCAAATTCCTAAGAAGACAATTAATCGGATGTATAGCCCCACCAATAAAGTCGAAAGAATATTGTCCATAGGAACATAAATCGCAATAAGCTTTCACATACATTTTCATAAGCAGGCCATGAATTCGCAGGCGAATGATAAAATTCCGAAGATGGAAGTAAGTTTCCAGTCAGTGGACTCTTGGCAAAACCTTGCATTCGCGCTCATACATAAAACATCAGATGCTTTTGTGAAAAGACACTTATTATCATAACCAACTATTAACAGTAGGGTGACTTTGGCTTACTCGGGTCATTTGTTGACAAAGTAGGACACGAAAAAATGGAGAATGGATTATGTTTGTAGTTTCAGTGAACTATCATTTCAAGTATTGAAGATTGAACTTTTTCAAATGGAGATATGCAAACAGTGCAACAAACTGTCGAAGAATCTCCGATATTAGCGGATTTTCCTGTGGAGAATATTCATGAGAAAATAATCTTAAAAATATTATTCCATGAAAAAGCAGATTTACTAATGTATGAGTCCTTGAAAAGTTTTGTTTGAGGTATAATTGAGAATCATGTAGTGTATTTTTGATACCATTCCCCTTTTGAGTAATTGAAGCTATCAGTATAACATTACCCTCGATAATGACTGTGTTGAATATGACTCCCAGACTGCTATCAGCTAGTCTACTTTGTGTGAAAAAATATTCAGAGAAATGTTTAACACAGTAAGAGAATACAAAAACAGGCATTTAGAGTTAACATTGAGTGCGGAGAGATTGGTAGAATCCAACCACATACACAAGTCAATAAAAATATTCTCGGGCAGTCAAATGGCTTTGGAAGCTTTCAGCTCCTATCGGGCAACGTCTAAATTGGTCGCCAATTGCCAAAAACGACTCTCCTCAATAGGAAGACCTGATAAATTGTCTCTGGTCTGGATTTCTGACCATACTGGTCTGGAAGGCAATTAAGCGGCTGACTCCCTTGTTAAGGCGGGTGCTGTATACAGCTTCATCAGACCAGAACCTGTCACTGGCATCGCTTTAGGCTTTGCCAAACAAACACTGAACACTTGAATGATGGCAAGACGATTCAATGGACTTCTGGCAAAATTTTGCAGGATTGGCTCACTTCAAGGCGTTAATTCACCTTTCGATGATTAAAAAGTTGTTGGACTACAGTAGAGATGGACTATGATGTCTAACAGGTCTTCTCACGCATCACTGTCGTCTGAATCATCATATGCAGCTACTCTGACTGTCGCAAGACAGTGTATGTTGTCTCTGTTTGGAAAATGATGAAACAGCAGGGCACATACTCTGTGCCTGCCCTGCTGGAGACTGAATCAGGTTTTTAGAGTTCGGCAGAGCCGTACTCTTACCATCTCACCTGAAATACTACCCACCATATAAACTTATCCTCTTGGTTGAGGAGTTGTGTTTATATGGTCGAGTATGAATAGGTATGAGTCACAATAAACCCTTGCGGGTTGCGGTGGATGGTCGAATAGACTCACTCACTTTTGACCTAACCTAACCTATGTCGGAAGGGGGCAAAATGATAATTGATGAATAAGTGAATTGTTTTCAAGAAAAATGAAAACTCACATCAATTTTAAAACAGACTGGAGGCTGACTTGGAGATATAATTGTGCGGGAATCATTTGAAAACTTGTAATTCCCAAACCATTCAGGGCTCTTCCAGAATCATTTTACAAGGAAATGCAAATCAGAATACAACAAATTCACCCATATGAGATGTTCTCAAGACAAGTATTCATTTTATTGAAGAAAACTTTCATAACTTTTGAATAAGTGTAACTATACCCTGTATAGTTTCAACTCCAAAAAAATATAACCACTTATTCAATCGTCTATTTAATGGTCAATCAATTGCGGTGTTTTCATAGCAGAAACATTTTCAGACCATTTGCTTCGAGCAGAATTTAGAGTCATCAAAATGACATTGATGACGAAACAAAGCTAAACTGATAGTTCTGTAGGTACATTGAAATCCCAGGAATTAGTCCTTAATTGAACCGGCATCAATAAGTGATGGGTTCGAAATTGTTCAGGAGCGTTTGTGAATTAATACATTTTCTCCATGATTTTACGGAACGTTCCATTAGCACCATTTGCATGAAACATGTTGATTTTGAATACAAGTGTTTCATCGGATTTGTATTCATCGGTGAAATTGAACTCTTGTGTGTGGGTTTTTAGTGGGGAGGATTGTAACACAAATCTGCTATTTTCTGCACTGTGTCAGGAGAGCATGAAATTTGGTATACTCACTGAAAAATTTGTAACGTCTTAATTTCATCTTAGAAAACTTCATTTTCGAGTGTGCTTTTAGGAGCAAATTCATGAATTTTCATATGTGATTGCGATTGAGTTACCCACAATGCATGTAAATTTTAACATACATGGAAATTTAGGTCAATTTTCACGGAAGAAAGCAATATTCTGGTATGTCTGTCTATCTTCTGGGGTGATATAATGAATATTATTTCCAGTTTGGTATCAAATATTGAAAAATGTTTGTTTGACTGTCTAATATGGTTTACACATTTTTCATTTAACTCCAAAATAGGGACAACTTCGTATAGACTTCGTATGGACCGTAAACTATTAGGTATATTACCATATATGGGCTGACAATTCCGTTGGAGAACACACAGATGGCGCCACTGTTAATAATAATAATAATAATTTTATTGTGAATAAATTGATAGATGTAGCCGTTACTACGTGGTAAGAAATCATAATGAAGAAGGGAGAATTGAAAGTTTCTATGTTTTTATCACTTTTCTTTGTAAGTAACGTTTCTGCAGTTTCGTCCTATAAGGACATTTTCAGACTTATACATAAGTCCATATAGTCCTTATAAGACGAAACTGCAATAACGTTAGTTAAAAATAAAAGTGGTAAAAAACATAAAAAGTTTCAATTCTCTTTTCTTTATTATTGTGTATAAATTACACATAAAAGGGTAGAGGTTAGCCTATGGCTGTCTTCCACCCCAACTGCTTAATGATAAAATCAACATTTTCGTGTGATAAGATATTGGCATGTTGTAATTCAAACACGCATAATTTAAGACAAAGAATTTGATTAATATATCTGAAACCGCAGAAAAGCAAAGGAAAACACTACATCACTCCATACTGTTCAGCAAAGTTGATTTCAAATGATGTGTCACTTCATATGAAGAATAGTTCAGGAAAGGAATCATCTTATTCAAGTAAGGTACATAGCAGACAAAGCGCATTCAAGAATTTTGAATGCGTTGCAATTTTTGTCGATTATATTCAGGGAGAAAATTATAATAAACTGAAGCGCAGTCTGGCCTTGATGAAGTGCCCGTCATTGTACTTAAAAGTGAGCAAATGAACTCGCTCTAGTATTTTGCAGACTTTCCAACCTATATTACAAGAAAGGGCTTTTTCCATCTTGTTGGAAGATTGCTCGCATTCAGCCTGTTTCCGAAAAGGGCGAGAAAAATCTTCAAATAACTATAGACGAGTCGTTTTGCTATCAGTTTCATCAGAAATCGTACAGAAAGTCGTAAAGCACCATATCCTCAAATATTTGGAAGGCTTCAACATCTTGAGCGATCATCAATATGGCTTTCGGATACAAAGATCAACCTGCGACCTTCTATCGTATGTCACCTATATTTGGAATAAAGCAATCGAGAAACATGGAGAACCAAGAGCCGCTGTGCTGGATATTTCTGAGGCATTTGACCGTGTGTGGCATGAGAGTTTGGTGGTCAAACTGCTAAGGCTTGTCAGATTATTTTTATGTATGGCTCTTCAGCTTCCTGAAAGAACGTTCCCTGCAAGTGGCCATCATGGATATCTCTCAAATACTTTCACCATCAACGCAGCTGTTCCCCAGAGATCCATATTGTCTCCAATCCTCTTTTTATTGTATACTAATGACTAATTGCAAAAAACAAGAATCCAATATATTGCTTTTCTGACAACAGCACTTGTCTCGTCATTCCATATGGATTCCAGGACATCGGCTACGGAGGCATATCTACACCGGCAGCAGGAGTTTGCATATCTTAATGATCTAGAAGATCATTAAGATATGCAATAGAAGTGATTTCGAATTGGGGTGAAAGTAAACAGATTCAATTCAATGCTACAAACGGCAAAAGTTCTGTCTAAGAGATAGTTGAAATACAAACAATGTGCTTTGGTATAATCATGTCGCTGGAATTGTCAAGGCTGCTTCTCAAAAGCTTGGAACACTGTTTGGAACCACACACACTCCAGCAATATTGATGCTCTATTAAGTTCAAATCAGACCTTCTTTGGAGTATTGTTCTCATGTATGGAGTTCTGCTCCCAAAGTTGCTGCCCTGAAGTTGCTCCCTGAAGTTGCTGGATTTCATCTAGAAAAGAGCCATCCGCCTTATTGGAGACGCCAATATCACGTGCAACCTTGATAGCCTGGAACATCGAAAAAAAGGGTGGAGATTTGTCTCTCTTTCATGGATACTTTCACGAGAAGTGTTCAGGTGACTTGACCCATTTCACCAAAAGCCGTACAAACCAGAAATACGCACCGGTCTGCTCATCGTTTTGAGGTTCAACTCAGTACATCTCGAACTTTACTGTTTGAGATCTCTTTCATCTGAAGAAATGCGTTTATGTAGAATGAACTTCCTAAGAACATTTTTCCAAATGGATTTAATCTCCAGCGATTCAAATCCAATGTGAATCGCCAGTTCCTGACAGGCACCGCTCTGAGAGTGCCTTGAGGATCTTTCTGTAATGCCTGGGTTTTGTCTTTGGAAAATAAATTGTATATGCGAGTTGAAAGTTGATTGAATTTTTGAAGTAATTTCAGTTTGAAAAATGCTATTTTGTATATATTTTGTACGTGGTCATTAAAATGAAGTTTTGAGCGATAATCAATCCAATATTTTTCGTTTGAAGGTGATTGACAATGTTTCATGATGAATTTCACTATTTCGGACTTCTATTGTCTAATATGTAAAATAATTTGAAATCCCCGAAACAACTGAAAAAGAAGAATCAAAAATAAATAGCTGAAAATAACAATTATATTAAGCAAAAATAACCTGAAATGAAATTATAGTGAAATAAAATACAAGTAAAATTAAAACGATTGAACAAAAAATAATAAAGAAATACAAATACATATGAATAAAAAAGTTAAGAGATTCCAAGCCACGTTAGTTCATGACGTTTCGATTGTTAGTATCTACAATATTTTTCGTTGAGTCAACATATTCAATATTAGTTTGATTCATTTTGAGAATGAATTGTTAGGAATCACACGTTGAAAGGTGAGACCTCATTAGTTCTTAGCTCGCACAAGTTTATCAACTTCTGAGAGTTGTCGTTCGTATGGGGGTGACAGCTGATTAACAGAAAAACAGATTTTGAACAGATTTTAAACAGATTGTTTGATCGGATAAGTCTGTCTCTGAGAGCCTAAGCAGATTGCAACAGTTTTGTTCGGGTTGATACGCAAGCTTAATCAAAATTGTGTTGAGTGTTTGGAGATCTCCGTTAATATTGCTCACATATCAAGCAATTCAATTCATATTGAATACAGAATGAAAGAAACAATTTTTCTATTTTCAGGTAATTTGAAAATGCTTTAATAAACCAAAACCGGTCGTTCCAGTTATTTGAAAATGGTTTAATGAGCCAAAATCGGTCGGAACTTAGTACAAATTAGACAAAATTTATTTTCTTTATTCTCGCAAGGTGAATATAATTGGAAATCAACAGCAAATAGATGAACTCGACAAAAATTTAAACATGATGGCAAATGAAAAATGAATATGACAAATAATAAAGGCCCGAGAATACTAACCTGATGTAAGCCGAAAATGGTTTCTTTGAGTGTAGAGCATAGCATTACTATCAAGAGTTACTCTTTATGATCGGCCTCGGATGTAGCTATTCATTAACTCTAAACCTCTTTTCTGAAATCTAATGAATTTTAATTTCGCAAGGAGAAGCTGAAAATTGACAAGATCGAAGGCTTTACTTCCATCCAAAAGAACTGAAATCGATGGTATAGATTTATCAGCATGAGTGCATACATCATTAACGACTTTCAAAAGATCCATTTATGTAACGGGTGATTTTTTAAGAGGTATAGGATTTGATTTTCAAAACAACACAAAAAATTTGAAAACATTGATGAAATCTTTATTGGAATTGATACAACGATCAATATAATTTAATGTTTGAAGATGATTTCATGCAAATGTTGTACGCGGCTCCGCTTTAGATGGCCCATGCGCGAGGTTCAATTTTGGCACACTCTCTCTAACATATCGACCGACATTTCACGTATAACTGCTTCAATATTGGCTTCCAGAAGGTCAGTGGTTGCTGGTTTATTCCTGTAGACATGAGCCTTAACATGACCCCACGAGAAATAATCCAAAGGCGTTAAATCACACGATCTAGGCGGCCAATTGACGGGCCCCAAATGTGAGATAAACTGTTCATCAAATGCGGCTCTTAATTGGGCCATTGTTTCGCATGCCGTGTGGCATCTGGCACCGTTTTGTTGAAACCATATGCCAGGCATGTCCAATTCTTCCATTTGGGCAACAAAAAATGTTCAATCATCACACGGTAAAGCTCGCCATTCACGGTACGTTCCGGCCATTGTTGTTTTTGAAGAAGTACGGCCCGATGATGCCACCGACCCATAATCCACACCAAACTGACTTTTTCGAGATGCATCGCCAGCTCTTGCAATGCTTGTGGCTGGTCTTCTCTACAAATGAGCAAATTTTGCTTGTTAACGTATCCATTCAACCAGAAATGAGTCTCGTCGCTAAACACAATTCTTCGATAAAAATGTGGATCCTCCTCTAACTCTACCAGTGCTCATTCACCAAATGTTAGACGTTGTGGGAGATCGTGTGGCTTCAATTTTTGCACCAGCTGTATCTTATAAGGTTTTACACCCAAATCCTTCCGCAAAATTTTCCACATAGTGGAGTAACAGTAACAACTGCTGCGAATGACGGCGAATCGACATTTCACGCTCATCACGAACACTGGCAGATACAGCCACAATATTTTCTTTGGTCCTCACTCTAGGTATGCGTGTTGGTGGTTTAATGTCCAATAATGTAAACTAAGTTCGAAATTTAGTCACAAGCTCCCGAATAGCTTCCTTAGTAGGCCGACGAAATTGCCCATAAATTGGAAGAAGTGCACGATGCACTTTTTTCACCGAACGTAAATATTGCGAGCGTTGTTCATTCGTTAGTCGATTCATGGTTAAATTATAGACCAAAGTGATCAAGTTTGACAATGACACTAGACACAATTCACGCTTGACCTGTCAAAAACAGTGTTGCCAAGAAGATACCAGCAAAAAAATCACTCATCACCATGTTCCGAACGAAAGCCGTACTGTACTTCTGGTAAGCTATTATTGAACTCCAAATATTGTCTGATCTGTAGGGAAAGTATTTTTTCAAATAGTTTGGAAAATGTAGTATTGAATCCATATGACTTCCAGGTTATCCTAACCTTCAATAAACAAGTTGACAAATTTCACAGCTGTCAGACTATTAGTTTGTGCGAGAAAGCATTCTGAGTGATGCAACTTTTGTAAGTTCGAAAAAAATAGATAAAAAGGAATTTCGTATGTTGATAAAGCATTGCTTTTTAGCGAAAGAAATTCTGTTGAAGACAAGGCTTGACTTCATAAACATTATTAGGACTTTGCATCAGGAAAATCAACCGTTGAAAAGCGGTTTGCTGAGTTCAAATGAGGTGAAATGAGAACCGAGGACGATTCATGCAGTGGACGCCCCCTAGAGGCTGTTATAAATGAAAACATCAAAGAAGGCTATAAAATAATTTTGGATGACCGCAAAGTGGAGTTGACCGTGGAGTGGAGTGGAGCTGAGACTGAAAAGATATCAAAGGAACGTGTTGGACACATCGTGCGTTAATATTTGGGTATGCGAAATCTCTGTTCTAAGTGGGACCCGCCCGAGTTCACAATCGACAAGAAACAACAACGAATTGATGATTCTGAGCAGTGTTTGGGGTTGTTCTACCATAAAAACTGTAACATCCCTTACCTATATAGTATGTTAGTGTGACACTCTGTACATAGTACTTTTTGAATATCATCTACGTACCGATGAGCACTAAATCTAGGTGAGCGATGGAATACAGAACGGAGAATAAGCAGTTATATTATTTAAGTTAAATACATAACTTAGGCGTCGATATGTGACAATGGATAAAACATGGCCCCATTCAGGGCCCTAGCGGAAAGAAATACCAGGGGGGAGGAAATCAAAATTTTTCCCAACCCCACCAGCAAAATTTCCCAACTTTGGAAAAAATTAAAGCCAAGGGATTAGTTACTACTAAAATATATTAATTTTCTCACCTAGCTATTCAAAGATTGGCTGAATGATTATATGCGTTAGGGTATGCACATATAAAAATAAATTTTGGTAATTATAAAAATAATAATTTGAATTATTTTACTTTGGACCAAGGTTCTTGTTTTTCCTCCATATCCACCATGAATAGGAATATTCAATACAAATGAAAGGAAACAACACTTAAATAATATTGTGCTTATTGTTTTCTACTATTATTTTTTCTATCTTCAGGGTTCGAAATTTACTAATTTTTCCATGTCGAATAAACAGCGAAAAGTTGGGAATTTTGTAAAACTGTCACCCCCATGGCGATGACCCTGGTCCCCATCATTTTTTACTGAAATTAAAACAATCGTCATCTGAGTGGACTGCACGTGGCGAACAGACTCCAGAACTGGCAACAGTCGGCTGGCAAGGTTATGGTATAAGTATTTTGGAATGCGCATGCTGTAATATCCATCGACTGTATTGAGAAGGAAACATTATCAACAGCGACAAATACATATCATTGTTGAAGCGCCTGAAGAACAAAATCGCAAAAAACGACCCCATTTGAAAAAAAGAAAGTGCTGTTTCAACAAGACAATGCATCGTATCACAAATAAATGAAAACGATGGCAAAATTCCGCATCCACCGTATTCTTCCAATGATTTCAGCAAGGAAGATTAATCTTCAAACTTTTCAATATTGAATTCTTATGAAAGTTCAACTTCGAAGTCAAGTGACGACCTACAAAACTTTATCATTATCGAGTACAATATACAATGCAGTTTTTATTCATTCGTTCATTATATTAAATATTTTCCGAAGTTTGCTTGAATTGAAGTTGGAACAAGTGATGTTTGGAAATTTTCCGTACCGTAAATTAATTCGAAAATGTATACCTAATTATAGAAGTCGCTTCGCTTATGTTTGCCGCTGGGTGAGAATGAAACATCATCGAAAATAATGCATGTGGATCATTTCTTAGAATTTAGGAATGATTACTTGAAAGTGGATCAATTTAGGTGATCAATAGTTATCTAGAACATGTTCGAAACGAATGAGAATTGCTGTAGTTCATGAAGAATAATATAATGAGTTCCAACAAACTGTTCCGATAGAAATATATATGCAAAACATGACAAGAATTCCAGAAAATGATTAAGGGTTTGGGCCAATTGATGATGGAATATACAGTGTGTTCCAGCTGAAACTTGTGACCCCCTTAATCTGTGAAAATCACTTCGACTCGTCTATTTTCATTATAAGAGGAAACACTTCCACCGAATAAATCAATATTATATTGTCAATCCCCTTATTTCCATCACCCCCTACTTCAGAATTTTCGATGGGACTACTTTACTTATGAAACATTCTTTTGAAAGAAATTCAATCCCAAATACAGCGGTGTACTGAAATTGAGAATCGATCCAGAATTGTTGAACTTTAAAATGAAAACTAAAATTTATCAAGATTTGATATTTTTATTTATCGTCGCCTAAAATGTTATCATCATAATAAAGGTTCTTTGTGAGTACACCACTCACTGTATTGAAGAAATAATATGTTTTCAGGAATAATAGTTTAGACGGTGAGACAGACGATTTCATAAAAAAAATGTTGCCATATGTTTTTGTATAAGCATATCTTTGTTTAAGCCTTGGTGTATTGATTTAATCGATTCACTTAATTCAACAATTTGAAAACTATCGAAAATGGTTCAAACTATACAATAGAGAATATCCATTGTAGCTGTGTATTTTCGAAATGGACGATATATGATAAATGAATGGTAACAAATTGCACTTACATAGAACACTGTTATCCTCACTGGTATACACAGATGTTTCGCCTTAAGACACTTACCCTGAGGCTCTTCAGTACAGTAGAACTCATGTGAATGATATCTGATTTTTATTCCACAACGAAAGTTTGAAATACAAACTGAGTAGAGAAAAGTATCTTCTGTATAACTCAGTGTTCACATAGAAGTATTTGTATTGATATGGAAGTAGCTGTTTCAGGAAGACTTCCTTTCAGTTTGTCTGAAAGTTACTTCTTTGCACATCCACGTATAGAGTTACTTATTTTCAAATTGATTTCTTCCTTCCTTCCTTTGCAAGATTCCCTCATCCTTTGTTTTTGTATCAAGATGATGTAGATGTAGATGTAGAAAGCCAAAAACTTTCTCTATACCCATCACGTGACTGCGGTAGACTAACGTTTTGTAGACAACATAGCTGGCAAGCTATGATGAACGACTTAAGCCCACTCGACCTGAGGAAAGTGAAAGTCAGGCGCTTGGATAATCCAAGGTCTCCAATGTTATTGAAGAAGACCCCATGTATTGGCTTATCCTTATGTTTCCGCAGAAGTGAGGTGATGTCTGCGGCATTTATAGGAGCTTTTTGCTGAACGGGTTCCAACTCGGTGACAGAGTGTGGTCACCTCGTTCAGTGTCGGGCAGCTGCCCTGAAGAGAAAAGTTCCTGACCTTTCATAGTCACGGACCACGCAGAGACCACGTAATCCCCGCATTGTCCTCTTTTGAGATGGATTATTGCACATTTGTCTATTCCGAATTTCATACCGATAGCATGCGTGTACTCTTCCACCACCCTCAAAGACTGATGGAGATCTTTCTTTCCATAGGCATAAAGTTTTAGATCATCCACATCTGGTTTCCGGGGATTCCACAGTTATATCCTCGAGTATTTCTGTGCGCAAGGTTTACTGACAATGGTGAGATGCAAAAGAGAAGGGGAGTGAGGCATTCGCCCTGAAATACATCCCTTAATATTTTTTTTCAGTCAATAACATATTTGTGTGAGGTGGAGGATTTGGCGAAGGTAATCGTTATTGAATATTGTCGACACGACGGAATGCAGTATCTCTAAATTCATTGTCAGTTTTACCGTATAGTCAATCTTCAATCTTTTGAACAGCCTAATGTGTGAACACGAATCACGCGCATTCGCCATACTGCAAAGAGAAAGGCTCTTTCGCCAGTTTGTAGACAGGTTGGGCAACGATAGTGATGCATAATCAATCAACCGATTCTTACACTGCCGGTGGGCAATGAAACTATCATGGTGCCTCGAATACATGCGAATGTTACGCCACCTTTTCTTATTAAATATTCATTCACGAAAGAGGGTTACGATCGTTATAAAAGAAAACATGACAGACATTTCTCATTTCCATGCACCGCTTTTCATTCTTTTTTAAATCATACATAATGAATAGTGTGCTGATGAAATATGTTTTTCTAGTATTATTCATTCAATGAACATCACTTTTTTCTTAACAGTTTTCATCAGATGCTATACGCAACATGATCTATTATGAAACGATTACAAATGTGAAATTATTTCAATATATAATTATCGAGATTGGGAGAGTGAGTGAGTGGTACATTAAATTTGATATAAGTCATCGATCCCAAGGAATTGTAATCTCTGACGTGGATGAATTTTTTCAAAACCTTATTTTTGGCTACGTATTTCGAGTTTCATGTTTTCCTAGATGAGTTTTAGAGGAAATATCAATTTTAAATACAGATAAATATCGCTTCTAAAAATAAATGAATTTCAAAATGAAAACTGTTCTGAAACCCGAAGGTATTCATTGGGCTACATATTGGAGTAACCAGATAGCAAACTTTTTTTTTATGTAACAAGTGGGAGAGATACCACAAAATAGCAAGGGTCACGCAAAATTAAATTTTGCGATTTATTCCAGATTTTTCGATAGACAATATTCTTTTATCACTATTCAAATAATGAAAATTTCACATCTGTCAATATTTTTTTATTATACACAAAACATCTGAAAAAAAATGCCTATGATAATTTATTTTCGATTGATTTCAATGAATATGAAGGAGAACAGCAATACATTATTTAACTCCTTATGAGAAGGACTCAATAATACTTACTAGGTATATGGACTTCCAAAATCTGAAAAATAAATTGTGTAATAAAAGGCGAACTGAAAAGTTCATTCCCATTAGATATTAATATTCGTAATAACGAATTCAAATGAGAATATTTAATATTTATACTTAGCTTTCTTTAGTGGTCGTCGTTTAGGAAAACAATCTTTCCGTTTTCAAAACTGAATTCACTTTCGTTTCATTTTCATTTTTTCACAGGAACAAGGTATATTGTTGATACACATCCTTCCGTCTTTTTAATTATATTTTTGGGTTTGTACCAAAATTCATACATCTGGACATATCATTCTTTTATTGTATGTCAAAAAATACTATTCAAAATTAAAGGTGAGAGTTTTATTAAAGAGAATTTTAGGTTTTGATAATGGAAAACGATTGATTTTCTAAACGTCGATTATTAAATGGAGTTGAATAATGAATATTTAATTCTTTTCAATTGATTTCTGCAATTTGTAGGCAAGATTCCCTTCATAACACTTCAGCAGCTTCTCCATTGATTTAGCTTTGTTTATTTTTCAGATTCTGGTGAATTGAGCACAACAAAAAACATTGAACATGTTTTGGAATAATCATAATTTGTAAATTATAAATTTTAGAAAAGAGTTCAATACAGATGTATAAAATGTAAACTTCATACTCACAACCTCGAGTTACTTCTTGAATACAATATACTACACTCAAAGTGAAATATTTCATTTGTCGGTAACTTGTGGTATATAATTTCATCCATATACTTGTTGGCACTTGATATTTTGGAGTGAAAAAAACACCTTCCTCAATAGAAAGCAAAAAACATTCACACATCAACTGTTTTTTCTGAAACGCTTTTTGCATTCTCAACTTCTTCAACTGACTTCATTTTTCTCAATATTTATATTGGCATGTTTAATTTGTTGGTGAGAGGCATGACAGTTTTGCGTGTTTTGCGTGTTTGGCGATTTTCTGTCATAAAAAAGGTTGAAAAAAAGGTGCATCAAATTTCGTGTGAAAAAACAGAATTGAGTGCTCGAAAACAGTTGAAATGTTGAAAGAGGCGTACGATGATTGTACTCTGAGTGAAAAAGATTTACAAGTGGTACAAGCTTTTCACAGACGATCGAGAATATCTGAATGACGATGCTCGCCTTGGACGCACCAGCACATCTATAACTAATGAAGAGAAATGAAATTTCGCTGTATTTTTTAAACAGTGTAGTATATACTTGTATTATACACAATTTTCATGACCGAAGGTCCCGTATATGAGGTCGACAAAGAATCCTTGCTGACCATTTCATATCGGCAGGCCGCTTCCAGCTGGTTCTGGACTGTCCACAAAGTTATGTGTACATGATGTAATTGGGTGACAACCTAAACAGGTAGTGAAATTTTTACCAACCGATTCTGGAAACTCTTCGAAACGCTTTGATGAGGAAAATTCAATATCTGAAATTTATTTGACAGCCGAAATCGAACACACGTCATTTACAAATCCAATGTTTGAAGGTGGTTCACAACGTTTCGTGGCGCATTTTATTACACGCTTTATATTAGCTTCACCTGTATGTATGTATGTATGTTTGTATGCATGTGTGTTTGAAACTCTCAATCTCGGGATCTGTATTGATAGTATTATCGGCATTATTGCTTGATCTATTCGCGGGCAAATGGCGCTGTATATAACATACTTGATATTTCTTGATCTATTCGCGGGCAGATTGCGCTGTACGTAACCTCCTTGATAGGTTGTTCAAAAGAAAATCAAAATAATAAATATAGTTTAAAAAACACATATAGCGTATGAAACTCAAAAGTAAAAAATAAATATTGTTCAAAAAAACTGACAAACACGAATATCGAACTGAAAAGTTAAAAATAAATATATAATGATAATAATGTTTGTTTGGAGGCGGTTGACAATGTTTTGTGGTGTATTTCATCAGTTCGGACTTCCATTGTCTAATCTAATATAAAATGATTTGAAACCCTGAAAAAAAATTAAAAAATTAATAAGGTTAACCGAAAATAACAATTTCATTGAACAAAAACTGAATTTACTAAAAATTAACATACAAGCTACAACCTAACAAATGAAATTAAAATATTAATAAAAGCTGAAAAAATAAGGATTAAAAA